>VZTN01034051.1:4036-25433 GCA_013400515.1 Erpornis zantholeuca | reverse complement strand
AAGGAGGCTCAGGAGAGACCTTATTGCCCTTCACAACTGCCTGAAAGGAGGCTGGGGAGAGGTAGGGGTTGGTCTCTTCTCCCAGGTGACAAACAATGGGACAAGAGGAAATGTCTTTGAGTTGTGCCAGAGGAGTTTTATATTGCATATTAGGAAAACTCATTTCACTGAAAGGATTGTCACGCATCAGAACAGGCTGCCAAGGTTGAGTAACCATCCCTGGAGGTATTTAAAAGATGTGGCACTTAGGGACATGGTTTAGTGGTGACTTTGGCAGTGCTTGGTTAATGGTTGGGCCTCAATGATCTTAAAAGGTCTTTTCCAAGGTCTTTGCTGCTGAATGGAAGAGTGTACTTTTCAAAGTAGTTGAAGGATGTTGAAAGGATGTTGAAAAGTCCAAGGTACTTGATATCTTCCAAGAAGTACAGGCTGATCAGCCTCACCTCAGCCCCTGAGAAGGTGATGGAGGAAATCGTTGTGAAAACCTCTTCTGGAACACATGAAGAGTAGGAGTACTGTTGGGAGTAGTCAGCATGGATTTCTGAGGGGGAAATGGTGTTTAACCAACCCAGAAGCCTTGTGTGTTGATGACTGGTGTCCACTTGGAGATCAGTCACTTTACAGTACTCCTGGTGGGTGCCAGTTTGGCATGAATCACCAATGTGTGCCTGTGGCAGAGAAAGCCAATAGCCTCCTGGTCTGTGACAAGTTTTGCCAGTGAGTTGAGGGAAGTGATCCTTCTTCTTTACCCAGCCTGGTGGGGCTATGTTCACTTCTGGGCTCCTCAGCACAGGAGATGTGGATCTACTGAAGCAAATCTAGTGAAGAGCCACACAGATAGCTAAGGGTTGGAGCATCTGGCAGACAGGAAGGGCTGAGTGAGCTGGTACTCTTCAGCCTGGAGAAGAAAAGGGTCCAGGGGCTTTTTCTGTGTAAGTACATATGGATAGTGAAAGCTGGGTCAGAGAGGGATTTTTAAGAATCAGTGCAGCCAGAGGCTGTGAGAAATTAAAATCTTCCCATGTAACAGACAGGAGAAAAAAATGTAAACAATCTTGCATCTGGTGTTTGTTCTGTAAGATGTTTGTGCCATTTGTAATTAGCCAATGGTCTTGGGGGATGTCAATCAATTAACCAGTCATGTAGTCTCTGTGTACCCTCTGGATGAACTTCTCTATAAAGAGCGAGTGTGTGTTAATAAAAAAGCTTTTGCCTCTGATCTTCATATTGCTTCTTGGCCCATCCCTAAACAATAGCAACAAGTACCCACTGGAAAAAGTGCAAAGGAGAGAGAGACAGACCTTTCTCAGCCTTATTCAATGAAAGGCTGGAAAGCCCAAGAGGCACAAGCTGAAATACAAGAAGTATCATTTAAACATCAGAAAACTTCTTTTTTGACACTGTGTTTGGTCAGTCACTAGGTCAGGCTTCCCAGGGATGATGAAGTCTCCTTTATTGAAGGTATAAAAAACCCCAAACTTAACTGAGCCTGCTTTGAGTATGTGATTGGATTGAATGATCACAAGAGGCTTCTTTCAATGACAGTTGCTGTCATTGATCTTCTGATTTTCACATCTATTTTTAACAAAATAATTGTATTAAAGAGCTTTCAAAAGATGTAAGTTCTTTAATCAATTCTGATGTGAGAAGTCCAGAAGTATTTCCTTTCTTTCCAGTACCTGGCTCTGACTGTTAGGATGCTCTCCTGCTTTCTGATGCTTGTCCCACTAGAACGTGCCATGAATTCTCCAAATTGCAGCACTTCTGGCACAAGGCCATTCTCAAATGCTTTCTCAATATACTTACTGGCCCTAATTTCTCTGGCTTGTGTGTTGTCTTTCTTACAAGTAACCTTTAGGTAAATTTTATTTTGAAAATATTTGTATTCTTTTTTTACTGACACTCTGCTCCTACAGGGCTTGCTTGTGATACCACACAGCAAACTCTCTTATAGGTGTTTCTTCTCTTCTGTCACTGATTAGTTTGTCCTTTATTTGTAATCTGTACTTCTCAGAAGAGTTTGAGGAGGGAAAGGTGAGTTTCCTCTCCTACCAGTTAAAAACAAAAGATACACAAGGGAAAAACTTTCCACGTAAAGGAAATAAAACCTTCTTCCCTAAGGTGCTTGAGGTCTTCCACATGAATGGGTTGCACTTCTATTGAAGTTGAATCATCACTGCTTTTCCTACTGTATAAACTGATTTCTTTAGAGTAGTCAGGATGATGCTAATCCTTGATAGCTTTGCTGATGTGACTGGTGTATAACATAAATTAAGAGAGCAAGAAGTAGTGTTGGTCCTGGTCCTGCTGCCTGCTTTGTTCCTCTATGCAGCCATGGGGAGATTATTCACTTGCAGAACAGGTCCTGTCCTACGCCCACACATGAATAGTTGTTCATAAAGGCCCAGAAAATATTAGAAACCTACCTGATGGGAACTACATGTGACCAGATGAGTAATCTGTTACCTCTGCTGTTTTGGGCATCTGAGTCAGACACTGTCTTGCCAGGTTAAGTTTACAATCCACTGATAGCAACATTTTAAAGAGGTAATCTGTGCAGTATGGCAGTTTTTCTTCTTAAGGTTATTGCTCACCTGGAACATGGAAAAACCAGTTCCTTGGGGGTAAAGTTATGGTTGGAGCAGTCCCTGGTGAAACTGCTGTTCAAAACAAGTGTACAAAGGCAGAAAGCTGTAAACTAAAAATATATCAGAATATTCTGGCAGTGTGATGCTTCCTATTTTAAATTGAACTTCCTAGAACCAGCATTTAAATATTTCAAGTAACTTCTAAATGGGCCCAGCATTAGATTGTTAGGATTCGAGGCAGGAGACTGAGGGGAATGAAGTGCTCCTGTACTGTCTAACTTCCTACTGTCTGTTTTATGTAATTTTCTAATGCATTCTTCTGACCACTTACATGATGTAGCTGTGTTTCTCCAGTTATGATACAGCATGTCTGAAGATGAATGTTCAGATTTAGCTGTTGTGGACCCTTGTTGTACTGGGGTCAGGTATGAGGGAACAGTATAGTCCTGGTTTTGATCCAGCTCACTCTTACGCCTGTTCTAATTTTGTTTGTAAGTGTCCTCTCAAATACCTCACTCTGTAGCTATCTTGTTACTATTATTAATGTGTTATGAGCATTAATTAAAAGAGAAAACACACTTTGAGGTGAGTGAGGTGTTTCTGAGATAGAGGCTGGGCCATGCCCTTGTTAGTTCACAGCCTGAAAGAAGGGATGGTGGTGTTTGTAGTTGTGGAAGTCCTGACTGTGGAAATGAAAACATCTGTCCCAAGTGGCTGAAATGATTGACTTGAAAGGAATGGTATTCTAGATTTAAGAAATCAGCACAGAGCATTCATCCACTATGAATGAGTTTGTGTAATGATTTAGCAACTAGAAGTTGAATATTGACATTTTTGTCAAGTCTGGACCGCAGCAAAGCAGTTATAGGTGACATGCTCTGACAAAATGATGCTATAAATGTCCTATATCATTCTGAAGAACATTTAAGTCTTTGAAGTCTTTTTTTTTTTTTAAAGATATGCAACTACAGTCTCGTACCTTTTTTCTTCTGATGATTTTCAAGTTTTTTTATGAAATAGTGTGTCAGCTTTTAAATTGGCTTATTCGCTTTTCTTTCAAAATAATTTTTGAGGCAAACTGTTGATGATGAAACCTAGAGACTTCTTGGTAAAGGACTTACACAATTCAGATAGTCCTTCAGGACCTATGTGTGTAGGAAACTTTTTTTGGCTTTACAGACATCAGTGGTCTATTGCTGTCTTGTGCAGCTTTCTGGTGTTGTATCAGGTTTTAATGCAGAGCCAGCTGGCAGAGGTGTGGGGAGTGGTCTTGGATGCCTGCTAGAGGAGGATGTTGTGCTGCAGAGAAGAAGCCCAAGTGTCTCTGGTTCTCGCTGGGGAAAGTACAAAATAAGGTTTTTGCTAGTTGTTTTGGCAAATAGGATTCCCTGGAGCAAAGGGGAGAATGTAGCTTTTGCTGGACATGGAGTGAGGTGTAGTGCCTGATCCCTTGCCCTCAGAATTGGATGGGAAGGTTGCTGGCTTCAGAAAAAATATTGTAGGTCTTTCACTGTATTTATTTTGGGTCTTTGCTGCACTGTAAAGTGTGAAGGGCATTACATTGTTTGAACATATAACTTGTTCTTAACCACCACCCTACTCTCAATGTGTTATATTTACTGAGCTCTTGTCATAATACATCTCAGTAAAGTCTAAAATAAGAATGTGTGTCTGTGATCATGGCTCTGGGAGCACAAAACTTCTTTGGTTTTAGACATTTAATCAAATTCCATATTTAGAAGAAAGATGTAGTTCTGCTTTTCAGGCTACAGCATCATGAAAGAGTTTAACCTATTTCTGTAGTTATATTCAAGGCTGTTTCTCTGTGTTTTCAGAGGTGTTGTCAAAGTCGACATCAACCTGCAGAAGGTGGACATTGACCAGTGCTCGAGCGAGGGATGGTTCTCAGGGACACACCGGTGTCAACTCAACAATTCTGAGGTATGTCTGTCCCTGAGGGGCCTCACTTCAATGACAAACCTTTACACTTAGTGTTCTGTAATATAAATGTTATTTATTATATTGACATTAAATGTGGTTTGTAGGGCTGAAGAAATCTTTCTGTGCGAGGTGTTATGGAATGCATGAGTTTCAGGACAGCCTGCATTTTAGAATTATTGGTGTTAAATAAAACAGAAGCTAGGTTATTGTGAAGAGGTAACAGTTACAGGGAAAAAGATTCCCAGTGAAATGATTTGTGAGGTTCTGCTTTGCAAGTGTAACAATTATTTTGCGCTCAAAATCGAAATAGGCTTTTAATGTCAGTGTCACTTTTGCTTGGACACCTTTGTAAAATATAACAGAAGTAGATTAAATGCTAATGGTAATTGTTCAGAAAAACAAGATCTTTTGCTAGAGTTATACAGAATAACAAGCAGAATTGGATACTGTAATTCCTTCTTAGTACAAATGCCAACATTTTGACAGAGCTGACTAAAATGTTTGTGCTCAGCTTCTTCCTGCTTCCTCTTTCTTCTGCAGGTCTGTGTCTGGTTCCATATGTCAGCAAATCATAGATCATTCAGCCTGGCCAGTCATATGTGTTCAGTGAAACTTTAAAACAAAATACATTTTTAATATTCTTTTAATTTTGCCATGTAAAGGTGATTTCCAAGGCACCCATTTGTTTTCTGTGAGAGCAGGCACCTTGTGCACTTCTGTGCTTTTGGAAAGGACAATTAAAATGTAGGAAAAGTTGACATTTGTCTGCCAGAAGTCAGGAGATGTTTGCCTAATTTGCTGTAAAATGCCAATTTATCAAAGCCAAGTCTAAATTTAGGAAAACAGTTGGTTTGATGAATTCAGCTGCTAACATATTTGAGTAAGAAGAACTCAGAATTTTTATAAACATCTTTTTTTTGTATTTTTGCTTTGATTTTTTTTCTTAAAATAAACTTGAAATGAGAAATGAAGTCTTTGATAAAGACTGATTTATGACTAAATATTTCAGCAAGTGGAAAAATATTTTTCTTTGTCAAGTACTTTTTGACTTCTGAATTCAAGGGAATACTTTTAAAATAACTCATGTTTCTTCTTAGAAGAAAATATTGTTTCCTCTGTGATCTGGTAAACCTTGTTTTTTAATATATTCTAGTTATCCCAAATGTGATTGTATACTTTGATGAGCGCTCCTCCTTCTCCTAATGTCTTCTGAGCAAAATATGTCAGCAGGGGGGTGGGATTGTAAGTTGCATTTCTGCAGCCAAGAATAAAAGGGGAAAATCCCAGTCCTAGGTCTCTTGTGGTTTAGCCCCAGTTGGCAACTAAGTACCACGCAGTCATTCACTCATTTCCCCTGCCCCCACTGCCATGGGGAGGAGAACTGGGGAAAAAAGATAGAACTGGTGGGTTGAGATAAGGACAGTCTAAAAATGGAAAAGAAGTAAAATATAATAATATCAATGATAATAAAATATAATATTACTAAAATGATGGAGAAACAAAAAAGGAAAATGAAACCCAAGAACAACCAGTGCTGCTCAATACCACCTGCTGACCGATGCCTGTCCTGTCCCCCAGCAGCAAGTGACCCCTCCTGCCCAGCTCTTCCCAGCTTATACACTGAGTAGGATGTTCCATGGTGTGGAGTATCCCTTTGGCAGTTCATGTCAGCTGTCCTGGCTCTGCTTGCTTCTTGTGCACCTCTTCAGTGGCAGAGCATGGGAAACTGAAGTCCTTGGCTTAATGGAAGCATTGCTTAACACACTGATGTTTTGGCTGTTGCTGTCAACATTACTCTCACAGAAAAATCCAACAACACAGCATTGTACCAGCTACTGAGAAGAAACTACCACAGCTGAACCCAGGAGCAGGTCCCATGTGCTGCTTTTCATACTTGTTTCATTGGAATCCACTGTGTGGAATGAGGGTAACTGATGTAGTTGTGCAACAATGTTTTCCACACAGTTTTGCTTATAAATGCTAGTGAAATCATATTTCCTGTGCTCTCTTTTGTCTGCCTAGGAGCAGTTAAAGAAACACCTGCTGATGGTGGAATGCTCTGCCCCCATTTACAAAGTCTGTCTTCAGCAGAGTGAGAAGAGAATGGATATCTCTGGATTTCCAGTTCTTGAGTTAGATGTTCCTTGCTCACTTTGGTTTTGTTAGGTGACTTGAGTGTTTACTGCAGTATAGCCTTTGTGCAGATTGTTTGGGAAGCCTTTGCCATAGTGAATTTCTGATTTGGCTCTGAAAGTGTTTACTGCGTAGCCCATACCATGTGGCCAAGCTACCAATACCATTAAACCAAAGGCATAAAGCTCAATATTTCGTAATATTTAAATATTTCAGAAATACAGCTCCCTTCTTCCCTAATGCTTGGAAACATAGTGACTTAATGAAAGACTAAGAGGAAAAAACCAAAGTAAGGAATTAATCAAAATGTTTTTTTTTTTTAATATTTCAGTACATTTTATGGTGGCTAAAATCTACTAGACACATGGCAGACAAATTCTCCTACTTTCTGTGCTGTTTTGAAATGTTTATTTTCTAAATGAAAATCAGTTGAAATGAGGAAGATGGAGGTGCATTACAGTGAATGGAAACATATGGTAAGCCAGTGGTCTGTATGTGCTAGACAGAAAAAAGAGAAGGCATGGATGGGATCCAACTTCTACCAGAAAAAAGAGACTGTTGAAAGTACTGTATTGCCTTCACATAGTCTGGCACAGCAGCACTAGGAGATGGTGCTGGCTGTGACACTGGGATTTGCCTTTGGAAGGTCATCAAGAACAACCTGATTGTGGTGGACTAGTTGTAATGCTAGCCCTTGCTTGGAAAAAAATAGTGTGTGGTTGAATGATTTAAGAATATTATGACTCAAATGGGCAAAATGCTGAGATGTACTAATCTTCCTTTAGCATCCATCTGTCCTTAGATTTAAGTGTTCTTCCTTAGGTTTGGTGGCTCTTAAATATCTTGCTTTATGTATGGTGCCCTTGAGTACAAAACAAAAACAAGCACTGAGAACTTTGGATTCCCCATTTTTAATTTGACTACCTAAATACCCAATATGTAGTGAAAATTTGAAAATTTTACCTGGTTTGTTTTCTTTTATGGACAGTACACATACATCCCTGGTTTCACAGCAGCCTGGATGAACTGGAAGAACAAGAATGCCCTCCTTTAACCTCAGGGTAACTGAATACTGCTCAGCCTAATTATGCAGGAAGTTAGGTGATACTTAACACAGGAAGGCCAAATCACAGCTGTGGCTAATGTCCACTTCATTTGTGACTTTCTTCTTATTTTTTTCTTTTTTTAATAACTGGATCAGCCACAAAGAGGCTGATGGCCAGGTGTTATTTTTGTGAGAGAGCTACATTCTTCTTTCTGCCTTCTACCTTGTCTCTCAAATAGGCAACAGCTTCCCCAAAACTATTGGCAAGAGATTTGGATTCTCTGGGGCTGCAACAAATATGACAGGTAATATATGCAGAGTTAGAAATAATGAAGTTGGGTAGATCATAAAATGATGCAGACAATTCTGAAATTACTAAACAGAAAAAGTGTAGTTACCCAATTACAAATGCAAAGTAATTTCATTGTACAAGCTGTGCTGTATAATGTACAGTCAAGGCTGGGTGTAGGAGTAAGAAATCATTCACTTTTACCCTGTTTGAAACCTTTTGAAGACTTTTATTATCATGGATTGCTTCTCCATAAACGCTGACAACAGCTGCTGGCACTTTAGTAACAACTTTAGAGTCCTTGTTGTGACACCAACAATAATGTCAAGGCTAAGGAGTGTCTGAAGAAATCAGCTGGTGTGGCCCCTTGAGCTTGGCCAAATCCTTCCTGCCAGCAGCATCAGTCTGTGAGCAATGGCAGCAGACTCCACACTGCTCCCCTGGCCTTAATGAGCCTGCCAACAGCCTGCAATGTGAGATGGGCTCAGCTGACGTCCCTTTGGGTTTCAACAGTGTTCCACAAATGACAGCGTGCAAAAATATCTAGAGGAAATGAGGGAGGCAGAATAAACAAGAAAGCTGCACTGCTGTCTGTATACAGTGTCTATACCTGTGTTTGTAGAAGGATGCATAGGCCAACTGTGTGTGTATCTATTCTGCACAAACACAAAACCAATTGAGAAGGCAAAACAAATGAGCAGTACAGGCAAAATCTTTTTTCCATTGTTTAGCAAAACGTTTGGGACCATCATATTTTATTATACTGTATGCAAGGTTACAAACAACTGAACAAGGGGGAGGCAGGGGCTGATTAAAAATAGAATTGTAATGGGGACTGAGCTGTGGGGGGAATCTAATGCTTTCCAGGTTTTTCAAGCAAATGCTTTTCAGTGCCGTTGTCAGACTGGGAAAAGGCTATTAATGTGCACAGTCTTGTGGGAGGGGAAGCATGGCAAGAGATTAGCATCTGAAGTCATAACCCACTGGGTCAAATTCAGTGTCATTGATTTTGCTTATTACTTACATGTGTTTTCTGTCCTATCTATTAAGAAAAGTGCAGTCAGAATTAGAAGAATTTGAAAGGGAAGCTGTTTGGTGATTCAGTCTGAGCGAATGGGTTTATAGTTAGCTTCTAATTTTGAAATAATAATCATTCTTGAAGCTACAGATTGCATCTGAGATAGGACAAGAGAAGTACCCGACTAGAGCAGGGAGCATGTCAGGATATATTTTGTCTTAAAACATTTTTAGTGCTAGAAAACAAATACTAAATGCTATATCAAATCCTGGGCTGAAGGGGAAATCTAAGGCAGAAAGGGCAGTGTCTCATTTCAGTATGCAGGTAAAGGAAACATAGCCTGCACTTCTTGGATTCAGAACAGACAGGTGTATCTGTTCTCTCCAACAGCTCAGGGTATTTGAAGAGCATGCAGTAGACACAAAGAACATTTTGGATGCTATTTTAAAAATAACTTTACATCATCTGCATTCATGGGAAAAGTCCCCTTATGACAGTAAACCAGATCTAATCTGGCACTCCCCCAGAAACTGTTACATAAAATAAGGTGGAGGTTTGTCAGAGTTCCCAGTGATAAACAAGGTGCTATGAAAACCAACTTTCAGTTTAAGGAAGAGCCAGGTTGCTTAGCTACAGCATCTTTGCTTCTAAGACAAAAAATTTAAATGAGTCTGTGTTTTGCAGGAGCTAATCTTGGTTATCAATGTTTTCTTCAAAGAAGAAAACCTTTGCAAGAATTCCTTTCATCCTAGTTAGCAGTCTTAACTTGAGCATTTAAATTCATCTGGGTCAATTCTATTTGCTTCTGTTTTTCCTTCCCCCAGAGTTAAAACATGAAAAGGGGTAGATGGTTGGCTGAATTATGTTGTCTGTCAAATTAAAATAGCAGGGAGATATTTGGTTTTTCTTGTGTATGACAGATGATGGTAGCATTGCATCCATTCCCAGTTCAGCCAGATATATGGCTGCAGTTTTTGGATCTTTCTCTGCTGAATAGAGCATCCTGTTAGAAATGCTGATTAGTTGAACTGGTGCTTCTTCCCATTGTGTTTGGGAAGGGAAGTGGTGAGGCCCAGAAGTTTAGTTAGCTGGTGGAACATGAGAAAATATACCTGGTGGGAGCAAAGGGGAGGTTGCAGAGAGGGGAATGGGTGCAGGGAAGAGCTCTTTCCAGGGGAGATATTGAGAAACTCTGTGGCTGGGGCAAGAGAAGGAAGATCAGGGTGTATTTGGAGGCACAGAAAACCTTGAAGTGAGGAAACTGGGGACTGTAGCCAGGCAGCACCATTCTCCTGGCAGACTGGCTGGGAATTGCCTTTCCCACATGTGAGGTGGCAGAAGCTGTATCAAATCCAGGCATAAACAGAGCACAGCTTCATTCATGGTTCTCATTTCTTATCACTACATTCAGAGGACTGTACAATATCTGAAAAGTGCCTCTAGTAGCATTAAGCACAATTAGATAAATATATGCAGCATTTTGGTTTCAAAGCATCTGGTCTGTTCTATGAGAGATCTGACAGGCTTATCGTGAAAGGTGCCAAGTACTCCCATACCTTGGAGCTGGCCCACAGACAAAGTGCTATTAGCCCCATCTTAGAGCTGGCCCACAGACAAAATTATTATCTCTAAACTGATAGACTGGAATTGAACAGTGATTGCCAGGTGTGTGAATTACCTCCTCCAGAGTCTGATTTCTGCTGGAAGGTGTGCCAAGCATGTGAGCTGAGAGTTGTGATGTGCTCCAGCCAGCGCTCAGGCTGGATCATCTTTAGACTGGGATTTTGGGGTAGATCACAGCAGTTACCCACACTGTGCTTCAGGTACTTCCAGCAAGACTTAATCATCCTGATATATTTTTGAAACGTGTGTCTGATGAGCTTCATAGTTTTCTTAGTGATCTTGTGATAGAATTTTGGTCAAAAGTGAAGTCACCCAAACTCCTCTTAGATGAACTCGCTGTTGCTGCACTTGCTGTCATTGCAAAGGGCACAGCTTCCTATGACTGTGCAGACTTTGTTCTTGAGTGGCACAGTTAACTATCAGTTTACTCAGGTAATAGACTGCAGATGGTTTTTTTTCATTGTTAAAATAGGAAAATTCTGCTCATGCATAGCTACTGCAGTTAATTTTTTTCCTTGGGAAAAAAAACTGGGTTTTTTTCAAGACTTGAGGAATAGTTAACCAATAGAAAAAACTTATTGTCTATCTTACTTAAAAAAAACCTTTTATCAACTGTAACAACTGTTTTTCCTGCTTTTTAATTCTTCATGATATCTACATAAGAGGCAAGTTTAATTTAATCTAGAGAAGAAAGTTCATTCTTTTTTCTATAACAAATTAAAATTAGCTTGAAAACATATTAAAGAGCTTGTGATGAAAAACCAGAGACAATAGGTGCTGAATCTTTATATTCAAAACAATGTACTGAATCATAGTAAGAACCTTAATGGAAAAAACCTAACTTTATTTTTAAGCACAATTTTATAGCACTAGACATTCAAATACAGTCATTTTTGTTGGTGACTTCTGGTAAGAGGTAAATGGTTTTTTGCAAATGAAAAATTACTGCTTTTGGGTTATCTATGCTTTTGTTTAAATCTCGGTAATTCATTTTTTTTTCTTCTGGTTTGCATTTGCGAGTACTGTGAGCTGATGGCTATCAAGGACTGGTCTCCTGGAAATTTCTTAGTCTTTACTAATCTACTTAGCATTATCTTTTGTGTTTCTTTAATACTTTCTTGTCCTTTCCTGTTTGAGATCATGAATGTAGTATCAGTACTAAAGTGGGAATGCAGAACACTTGATTTTTGATTTTCAGCTTTTTGAGTGTTACTGCCTTTGTGTTTTGCTTATTTTGTGAGCCATTGCTGAGCTTCATCCTACTTCATTTCTTTATCTTTATTCATCTGCTATGAGGGTTTTATTCTTATTTCTGTCAGTGAAAAAGTAGTGAAAAGAAAAACACTTCTTCCCAACATCTTATGCCTAAGAATTTCTAAATAAGATATTCATTGTCTTTGATTATTCCTTATGTAAGATGGTAAGCAAAAATAGATATTGCTTAGAGGCTAATCAGACAATTTAACATTTGTTATTCTGAGCTGTTTATTTCTTGCTGCAGGATCTGAATACCTCTGAACTTAAATTTGGTCCCCAGATTTACTGCATCTATTCTCAAGGCAACCAGTTTTCATTTACTTGCATCAAAGAAGTAGTGTGATTTACTTACTGAACTCTACTTTTTTGTCAGAATGTAATAGCAACTTTTTTTTTCACCACCAACCCCATCTAAACATTCTAATAATTTTTTCTCTTCCAAATATGGTTAGCTAGGGGAAAAAAGTATTCATGAAGTGGTGTAACCATGCATTCTAATTTAAGCAAAGTTAGTCCCCTATCTTCCGTCTTACCCAGTTATAGTCTTAGTGTTACATTTTAAAATAAAACTAACTACATTGGCTTGACCTGAGAAACAAATCAAACTTTCTCTGTAACTAATTAATTGAAATATTTGCAACCATCAAATATTTTTGTATGTTTTTATATTAGTGCTTATTTACAGCTAACCTGTTTGTGTACATATATATGAACATCATATAAATGCTTGTGTCCAAACGTCTGTATACACGTGTACTTGGAGCTGTGAGTTACTTGGACCTTGGCTTAGAGGCATTCTGCCAGAGAAGCTTTGTGCTGGGATGTTACAGAGGCTGGGGGGATACTGCTCCTTGTCTTGCACCTCACCCTGTGCACCAGCACAGGCTGCAGGGCTGGGCAGCTGGGAAGCAGCTTTGTGGAAAAGGCTCAGGGGGTCCTGGTGGGCACCACACTGACCATGAGCCAGCAGTGTCCTTTCGAGGCTGGCAGCCTCGGGGGCTGCATTAGGCAGAGCTTTGCCAGCTGGTCAAGGCCTCCTCTGCAGGGCTGTGTCCACTCCTGGGCTCCTCAGTTTGAGAGATGTGGGTGCTCTGCAGGGAGTCCAGCCAAGGGCCACCACAATCAAATGCTTGGAGCACCTGTTGAGTGAGAAGAGGCTGAGCAAGCTGGGACTGTACAGCTTGGAGAAGGTGTAAATACCGGATGGAAAGGTGTAAAGGAGGCAGACAGACTCTTCTCAGGGGTAGTCAGTGACAGAGCAAGAGGTAGCACTTCAGACTGAAGCAGTAAAAAACCCTTTTTTTGATTATCCTGTGAGGGTAGCCAGGCACCAGAACAGGTTGTCCACAGCTGTGATGGAGTGCCCACCATCGGTGTGTGTAGAACCTGTGTGTGTGTGGCCCTGGGCAGCCTGGGTTAGCTGAGCCTGCTCTGAGTACAGCTTGGGCCTGGATGATTGTCAGAGGTGCCTTCCAGGCTCAGCTGCTGAGTGATTCTGTGGTCAGCTGCCCTTTCGTCCCTTGCATGATTCATTTTTCCTGTCTGATTTATGTCAGAAAACATGGCATCCCTTTGGAGCTTTGCGTGTCCACGCTGCTTCATTTATACTTAGGCCAAGACTCTCTGTCATTGCCAAGTGCTTTTGCTCATCACTTTTATTCTTTTAAACTTCTAATAAATGTGTAAAGATGTGCGTGTAAGGTTTTTGAGAAATCATTTGCCTTAGACACTTTTTCTAGAACAAGTTTATCACTTTTCTTCTAATACAATAGAAGAAAGGGAGTCAGTATATCTAGATTCTTATTTTTTTAGATAACAGCTGTAACCATCTCAACTTATTTACTTTCATAGCTTCTTTGAAAGTTGATTTAGTAGAGATAACACTAAATTTTGAATTTTACTGGCTTTCTGCTTGCACAAGGTTTGAAATGTTTTCATCCCTTCATATATATTGTCTAAGTATCTAATGGTTAAATCTTTGAGTGGAGAAATGAACTAAAATATGGATTTGATGGTGCATTTAACTGGACAACAAATGCTGCATTATAAAATGTGAGTTTTCCTAATAAACTACAATATATAGAATACTGTCCTAGAGTTAGAGAATTGCTAGGGATGTTTAGTAAATTGTTATAGGCTCTTTTGAAATTAAGACATTTTGATACTTGTTTTCATCCTGAAAATCAGTGAAGGAACACCAGCAGTGCATTTTCCTGAATTAACACTTAAAAAAAAGGTTAATTTTGAAATATGAAAACATGCATTTCAGGTAGATTCTTTAGGAAATTGTATCATTTGAAAGACTGATAAAACTTGATTCAAAATGTGCATTAGTCTTAATCCTTTCTTATGGGGAAAAAATGAAAAAAAGACATTTTGAGAGAGTTCTGTTGCATGGTAATGTCAGGTGGCTTTGTGATACATTTTGAGCATTTCTAGAAACCTGTCTAAAAATCAAAGCCCCACCAATGCATATATATTTTTTTTGTAGAAATAAAACTTAGAAACTTTTGATCCCATTTCTCCAGTTCCATCACTAGTCATGTCTCTTATGCTGTTGGATATTCATTGTGTTATTTTAGCTCAGCCAAAGCAGCTTATCTCTCTTCCAAGAAAGAAAGTCAAATAAAGCAGCACTCCAGAAGTTGTAAACTTTTACCAGACATGATAAAACATCATTACCTTCCAATATGTACAAGACATGGCTTAAATTGGTTTTAAGCATGTGAGAGCAAATATTTGCCCTGTAGAGCTTAAACTCCATAATTCATATTGTTCCACTGCTCCTCAGTAAATACTGCATTACATTGGCTGAAGGACACGTTTCTTGGTAGCTTAGTTACACAGAATTTTGGTATGGATAATTAATATAGGATGCTTGTTTGAAATAAATGTCTAAATAAAATGCTGCCATCATCCTGATATGAATATTCTGGAATATTTTTGTGAAAAATGTCAAGACTGATTTTTTTTTTTTCTTGGTAGTAGAATAAATTTTAATTTTTAAATATGAGTTATCTTGCAGGATACAACTCCATAATAATGATTGCTTTCTAAGGGACCACTTTATTGCTACACAGACTGTGAATTATCAAAAGCAATTCTCATGAAGTATTATTCAGTAAGCTACTTAAGGAAGAAATATTTTTGCATGTTTAATGCACATTTCAGTTATGTTTTATTTCCATAGGTGATTGGATTTATTTCCATAGCTTTTAATTATGCATAAGTAGATTATTCTAACTGCTTTCTAATATTGTTTTTAAAAAATGGTACATTATAGCAGTCACTTTTGTTACAAGTGTAACCTAAAAATATTTTCTTCAGTGATTATATGGAGAGGCATTTTGCATCTTTGTTGTGTTATACTGCAGCAAATTTGTTTCCCCTACTTGTGTATCTTTGTAAGTGCTAAATGGTGAAAATGTTGAAATACATATAATAGAAATGCATCAGCCTTGAAGTCTTTACTTCTCACTGAATTTTCCATAGGCTTTAATTCTGTGTTTGAATTTGTGTGTGTGTAGCATGAGAAATGACTGCCATGTGTCACAGATGTGGGAAAGAAAGGGAAGCTGGTGTGTATGGGAAGCACTGTGTATGTCCCTGGGGCCACAGAAGCTGTCCCCATAAACTGGAGCTACAACCTTCAGAGTCTTATCAAGGGAAGAGTGATGGAAGGAGAGGAGGGCTTAAAAAGAATGAATTCTATGTAACAGCTTTATACTCATCTTTTTAGTAAGAGTTACATGGAAGAATACCATTGTTGCCATTAATGCAGTGAAAGAGTAACTCACTTGTCCATTGTAAACATCAAGCATTTGACTGTGCTCTTACTCCACTCTACTTGTGTTCTCCAAAGATACAAACACTGTTACAAAGAACAGTCCTTGTGTTTTGTGAGGGGTTTTTTCCCCCCCCTATTATTTCTTGCCTTTATTAAGTCCTAAATAACTTTGGGTTGCAAGTGAGAGAATGTTTGTAATTATCCATTCAGACCATGCAAAATCTTCACATTAGGAATTGATCTTTCAGTCTGTAGCATGTGACAGTTCTCACTAATACCATTTGAATCCTTGTTTGTTCCTGAAGAACAAAGACAGTAGTCCTTGATCTCAGCAGAGAGGAGTGGAGCAGCTGGCCTGTTGTGTTGGCCCTCAGAGCTCCAGTTGTGCTTTCTGTGAAACCAGTGCTTCTGAGGGCATCCTCTGTAGAGAGACATTTTAGATCCTGGGGGGAGAATGAAGGCAGGTGGGATATGTTCTTCCCTCTTCCAGCAAAGGTGAATCAGCTCACCATTCAGGGCATCATTCTCTCTATCACCTTTTCAGGGTCTATTGATCTTTATGTTCAATTTAACCATCAGTACAAGCAACATGCTCTTAGTAAATACAGTTCTGTGGACATGATCCAAATTGTTAACATCAGTCTGGTTTCTGGCAGACATTCATTCAGACTTCTGGAGTACCTTTGTGTGGGTTAAAAGAAGTCTTTTTTTGCTTCCTCTTTTTTAAAGGATGTTAGCAGTAATTATTTTTGCCTTTTGATACACTGTCACAATTGGGATAAACAGACCCTTTTGGTTTTTTTTACCTTTTCCCCCTGTGAAATCCCACACAGCACACTGACTTTTTGGAAAAAATCAACCCCAAACAACTGCACAAATTTTTCTTGAGTCTACAGTCTTATTTGAAATTGGAGTCTTTACTTGGTTTAGATTGTGTTCCTTGTTTTGGGAAATATGCAGATGTAAATACTACTTGTGTGCAATGCTGCCTTAAATCTGGTTTTGCTTTTCTCCTCTCTAGATTGACTACCACTGAAAGGCTTTGGAGTTGCAACTTTTCTAAGTTTGTTTATTTTGCCCTGATGACTGTGAGTGCAAATTCATAGCAATGCTGGGGATATTTGCATTGTTAACCAGGAAAATCAAGTACAAATATGGCCCAACTTCTTTTCTCTCTGGTGTTTAAAAGGAGATTAGATACCTTCCTGGAAAACCCTTATTAGCCATTCCTATGCCATTGGGATCCAGATAGACATGTTTTGTTTGAATTTGTGTGGTCTGTTATTGCAGGTGGTCAGATTATATCATCTAACACTTGTTTTTGTCTTAAAATCCACAGTAAAGTCTCAGAGGTGATGAATGATTTCATTGTAGGTGTCTTGGCCCTGTGCTCCTTCTGGGGAGCACTGCTGGAGTGGTCACAGCTGTTCCTGAAAACAGTCTAAGAAGGAAAACAACAACTAGATTTCAGATGCCTGCATGAAGCTGGCAGTTTGGCTTTTAAAGAGGAAGTGCTACAGACACGAACTGAGTGAATTTTCTTCAGGATAGATAAAAGAAATACCCCAGCTTTTTAAAAGCAGTTTGCTCATTCCCCTCAAATCACCGTGACCAAATCACTGTTTCCTTTCTGTAAGGAAAAAGTTCAGAGTCAGAACCATAAACATTAGACTAAATTTTTTTTGCTATTTTTCTCTATGTATATGAAGTAGGTTGTCCCTTAAAATGCTATTAGCACTGATCTTGTGAGAGTTGACTTAAGAAACTGTGCTCTGAGTGGCAGGAAAAGTTACATATTGGAGGGTTAGTGAGTTGTCAAAACACCTAAAGATATTTAAATTGCTTCAAAAGTGACTGCCAAGTGCAACCTCATTTTTAAATTACTGTCCCTATACGAGAATTAAGTTAATGGCATACCTTTCAGGGACAGAGGCTGACAGGGTAGTTCAATTAATGTTAGCTGTATCCATAAATACTTTCAATGAAGTCACAAGAAAGAGCAGTTAGTTTCCAAGCTTCCTATCCCTTTTCCTGAGCTTGAATACAGTCTACTTGATTACCTCTTCCAGTCTGATTTATAATTGCTTTTAGGAATGCTTATTTCTGTGACAATAAACGTGTCTGTATTCCTTATATCTGTGATGTAAAACCCATCACACTTTCCCCAGTAAAAGTGGGCTTTTAAAGCAAGAGTTCTAACATTTGTTTCCATAGCTTCATAGAACTAGAGCAACTCTGGCACATGGTATCACACTATGAAATATATTCTCTTTATCATTTTGCCTGAAGAAACAGTGCCAGGGGCCCTTCCTGTGAAGATTAGATTGTATCTCAACATTCAGAACCATCAGAGCTGAAATCTCAGTTCATGGCGTTCTGACAGAGACGAACAATTCTTTGGGAGAAAGAGGAATAGATAAAAACACTATTTTGAAGGAGTGCTGAAAAAAATACTCATTTTTAAATGTACATTGAAAGGACTGATGCCCAGTTTGTTGGTGCACCCAAGCAAATTCTGACAGAGAAGCCATGTACTATTGCTTTGTACAACACAGCTTAGCATCTTCTAGGTCACAATGAGAAGATCTTTTCTTGGGGAAAAAAACTCCCTAGAACCTAAAATATACAACAGTAAGTAAAAGGTGCTTTCATGTACAAGAAGTAATGAGGGAAAGAGATCAGCAGGATTCTTAGCTAAAAAAAATATGTATATAATGAAATATAAATAACAGGAACCGCTTACTTCTAGATGTAATTATTTGAGAGAGCATAATAACCATATTAACTAAATAAATCAGATGGGAAAAAAGCCATTTTGTTACGTTTCAAATATGTGAACGGAGAAAAATGCAGTCCTAATAATGTAATTGTTTTAAGTGAACCATTTTTATTCAGTAGAACACTGTAGAAAGCTCTTATACGCTAGTTAGAGCTAACTTTTATTTTAGACTCTAAATTTAGACTGGTATATGAATTTCTGTCAGGCAGTATGTTTTTACTGGTAAATCCTTGGGTTTAATATTAATTTTAGGTTAGCTAGAATGAAAGTAATGCTGAAATAGTTCTGTAATAAGACTTTCTTCAACCAAGAAATGTAGTTCTGCCATTACAGGAGACAAGGATTCCTAAGCAATTTTCAGGTAAAGTAGAGAAACTGAGGTTGTGATGAGCAGCTGTAAAGTCAGTTTGTCCACACATGATCTCAGGGTTTTTGACTGTACCATGTGCCTGCACCCTAAAATCCTACATGAGAGCTACTGTAACAATCTGGGCAGGCCAGGCAGCCCTGCTCAGCTGCTGGACCAAACCTTCTGAGTTCTGGTGTGCTGACCTTAAGCACTATTTGAAGGACCACAGAAATCAGGAACTGATACCTTATGTTTTGGGATGAAATGAGGGAAAAAAAAATATGCTGTGGTTGAAGAGTTATGTCTTGGTTTACGTCTTTGTCACTGATGTTTGTAAGTTTTTATGGCAGTGGAGTAGCTTCAGCTGAGAAGCAGAAAATTCCTTCCCTATTGCAGAATGTCCCAGCAGAAAATTACTGCAGAAGAGCCACAGAGGAAGTGTGTCTTTTGGTTTTGGGGTGAATGTCATCCTTTCAAGGGTAGTTTAAAATATTAAAAAAGGGAAAAAGGAGGAAAAAAAAAAAGTGGGTAGTGAGTACCATGTGTACCTGAAGAGGTATGGCTACTATATGTAAAGTGAACAGAAGCTGATCTGGTCAGGTGTTTAACTTTTCCTCATTGAAAAGTGTTGCCCTTGACTTCAGTTTAGGACTGGAATTTTCACTACAGAACTTTGCTGTTCAAATGACTGAACATTATCAAACAGCCTTTCAGTTCATAAAGTAGTGGCAAAGACAATTGAAAGAATGTAGAAGTTTCCAGAGCTTTCTAAAGTGCTTATTTGGAGAGAAATTATTGAATCGAAAGTTCATGAAAGTGTGTGTTGTTTATGGGTAAAAAGATCCTAAACCCATTAAAATAACCTCTCTGAAATACCTTTGATCTTCTTTCCCCTGTACACAAATTCTTTCTTGCCATCTGAGCACAAATGGACACTTGTCTCCCACCTCCTCATGAGTGCTTGAGCTTCACTCATTAAATCAGGCAGAGGTGTTCAGTGATTGGTATCTTCCCGGGGGCAAAATCACCTGTGCTATTTTACAGGTGTACCTACAACAGCTGGAAGTTCATTAGTATCCTGTAGCATCCTGTGACCTTTCAAAGGAGAGGAGTTTCTGAGGAATTTTTTGGAAGAAGGTGGGAAAACCATTATGTTTTGGTTTTGCAATCCCTGAGAAGTCGAAGTAGATCAAATAACTCCATTATGCAAACAAGTAACAGATGCATTATTCATCTCTGTCGCTCCCAGTTCATGCATTTTGTATATGATCTATTTCCTTCCATTTAATGAAGAAGATAAAACTTAGTAGCTTTTTTTTTTCCCTTTGTATTTTAACCATATTCTTGCCGGTGCTGTTTGGTGAGAAGTCAAATCATGGTCAGGGTGTCCAGTTTGCCCAAAGTGAACAGGCTGGACCTACTTTTAAATCAGAACTTCAGCAGTGGACACAATATTTGAGATTTGTTTCACTGCTGCAGTTGGTAATGGATACATAATTGCATGCCTGGAAGGAATGAGAAACACTTGATTTGAGAATTAGGCATTCTAAGAAAGAACCCAGCTAAAGTACTGTGTAGTAGGGACCATATCTTTCTGCTTGTTTCACACTTCACTCTTACCTTTACTGGAGGAATTACGGAATACTGGAAGATTAATACTGATGGGTTGACAAAGGGTTACATTTTTCCCTTGCTTACACAGGGTTTGCTGGGATGTGACTGCACAGATTCCAAGGAACTGCTTCTGAGTTAGGCTGTGAATTCATCACTAAGCCTTGTATTTCTGAGCAATTTCAACCTGAGGCATTGCTCTAGCTACTGGCATGTGTAAGGTGTTTAGTTTCCCCAAAAGTCTCACGACACGACTCAGAGGTTTTTAACATTATTGCTCCTTCCCTTCCTTGCTGTTTTATATTTGTGCCTACTGCCTAATCTCTGTGTTCATGATTTTTTGCATATTTTCTACACTCTAACTTCTACCCATCCAAACCCAAGATCTCAAAATTAACCTATTCTCTGGCTTCTTTATATGAGACAAAATCAGGTTTATGTTTGTCCAGCCATGTTAGCGTATTTTATAGATACCAAGGATCAAATTCAGAACTAAGAATTAAATTCATATATCCACCTGAAACTAAATTACTTTATCTTTACGGAACTTGAGGATCATCTTTCTCTGAGGTTGTGTGTGTGTTACTGCTAAAATTAGGGGAAAAGATTTCCTGAACTTTCTTCACATCCAGGTCTATTGCAGGACCAAACTTAAGAATAATTTGAACCATACAGAACTGTTTGACACTGATTATTAACTGAGGTATGTATCTTAACAATTTCCAGTCCAGTGTTTTAATGTCCAAGGTGTTGTTTTGAACTTGCTTTTCCCAAGTATTTTTATGCACTTTGCCTACAGTATTTGTCACTTAATCAGTAGGTAGCAATACCAGTAATGAAAGGTAAGCAAACTAATATGTACATAGTAGTAGTAGTATGTAGTCTGTGAAGAGGCCACCAGGGCTTACCCTGTACAGCTGACTGTACCAAGATGGAATTCTTATTTATGAACCATTACTATAATTAAATTACTTTTT
>VZTN01034049.1:38421-53463 GCA_013400515.1 Erpornis zantholeuca | reverse complement strand
TAGATGAGTGACCGTAACTATCTGTGCAGGTACTGAAGTCACTCGAATGGCAGCTGAGCCTCTCCTGCTCTCCCTCTGCCAACATCACCTGGCAAGCTCCACCTTGATGGCAGGAGCTCTTGTTCTCTGCAAGTAACTTTTCATTTAGAAGACTGTAGTAATAGCAAATGGGATGAATTTCAATGATACAATCTATGGTTAATCCATGCTGCAGCTTGCTTCATTTTCTACTTTGCATTCTACTTTTCTTCAGTGACCTGCATGCTCTTGTAGCAGCCTGGATATTCTCCTTCATAATCAGTTTCAATTAGTACCACACCAGCTGTTTTTCACAACAAATCCTTCCCAACTCCATAAATTTGTTAAAAAGCAATCAAACACACACCCTATCACTAAGATCTGTTTCTTTCAAGAATCAGTGATCCTGGTTTCCCCCTTTGAGACGACTGCTTTTATTTCTACAGCTGTAGCTGCCTACATGCCCTTATTTGCTTTGCACAGAACCTTAAGAAAAAACAGAAGGCTATACTGAACTGTTTTATTGCAGGGATTAATTTTTTTTTGCATTTATGCTTAAATTCTCCCATGTCCTCCATACACCAAATTAATTTTTTCTTTACATAGCTGAGGATCCTTTTTTTCATGTTATTCTGACACTTCCCAAGGTTCAGCTCAGCTTCACCTTGACAAGTATTGCTTTATCCTTCATCCCTGGGGAAACAGCACCGAAGTGATTATTAATCAAATTAACTTTCGACTGTTTTCCTACAATATTTCCCTTTAATGAGGCTCATGTAGGATAAAAATATCTAATTTTAGCAGTTCTAACAGAATAAATCCCTGACCTCCACCTCTACCAACAACAGTGGTCTTCAAAAGTTCTCTAACACCAATGATCTTAGCACAGAATCTATGAATCAACTTGTGATCTCATACCCCAAGTTGATTTTCCAAAAGCAGTTCTACAAAGACCTCAATACACTTCCATACCAAGTCTAAACCAGCATCACCTCCTGTTGATTCAGTAGCAATTCAGTGACTAAATCACTGGGCTAGCAATTCCTGAAATATGAGCCATTCCATTTCTTGCAGCATTTATTTCTGCAGTTTCAGAGCTAAATTCTGTAACAATACCATGCCCAAAAATCCAACAGCAAAATCCTTTTCTAGAAATCTACAAGTCCAACACTAGCAGAACTTTCCATTATCACACCCGAAAATTAATTTTAATAAGACCAAAAAAATGCAAACAACAAACAGCAGAACACAAGACAGAGAGAAATGAAAATTGATGCAAAATACTACACAATGCACGACGCTATTCCCTCTTTTTTTCTTGATTATGCATAGCCATTTTTCTTTTTAAATGCATCCTTTAATTCACACTAGGGTAAAGTCAAAAGATTTGTTGTCTTTTAGGCCAGCTCAACTGCTAAGATTCCTTCTGCACTGCTATAGTCATGCCTAAATAATTTTATTCTGCCTTGTGGAAACTAAACCCAAGCACAGAGATTAAACTAAAAGTATGATGCAGACAAGTTGGGGAAGATTCATATTATGCTCTTTAATCCATTAGTAAAAGCTTTATCTCTAAAAGGAAACCCAAATGAACCAATCCTTCATCAAGTGTCATTCTGTGAGCATCTTCCAAAGACAGGACACTCGATCACATTTATCACAGTTACCACTGACTGACAATATTTTGACTTGTTTTCACCTGCTTAATATTTTTTTTTTTTAAATCCAGTATTGTACTGTCTAGTTTTATATTTGAGTAACTTCCTTGCAAAGGAACAGAATCCACTCCAGCAGAAAATTTAAAGAGTAAGTTCCGCCACTGTGAAGACTTTAACATACATCTTCACTTCTACTAAAATCATTTTAGAAAGCAGCTCTGGACTCTGTAATATAACTCTCAGCAGACAACAAGCTATTCTGTTCTCTTTATTCACCGTAGTCTATAAGCCTTAATAAGGAGGGCCTGCCCAATTTGAGGGCCTGTCTTCTTTCTTCAGTAAATCCAACCTTTTTCCTGGGCCTTCCATACCATTTCCTTCTCTCTTCTTCAACCTGCCTTTAAAAACCTCTTTCATCTCTTCATGGCCTATTAACCTCTTCACTAGTCCAGTACCTCTAACCTTAAAAATCCGAAGTTTTCCTTCACATAAAATAAACAGACAAAACCATTGCATATCAACACAAAGTAGCATACTAAGACAAGTTATTAAAAACTGCATTGTTTTTCTACATTTTATTTCTCACAAACAAAATACTATTTACTGTATTTACTAAAAGCAGAAGAATATTATATACTCCAAGTTTGATCCTGGGATAAGTCTACTTCATGAAGACTGAAGCAGAGGAAATTACTTCTTTTAGAACCAGGAATTACAAGTGAACCAGAATTTTTTATGCTTTCTAAAAAAGCCTCCAAATTCTTCAGTTATTTTGATAAGGAGACTACCAGACAGTCAATCTCAAGCAATCAGGATAAACATGCCAATTATCAGAGCTGGTGATGTATGGACAAATACTGGTAGTTTGAACTAAAAATGCAAGCATGTTTCTAAATACATTTTCTTTCAGTACATGAAGAAGTGAGCAGTCTTGACACAGGCTGAAACCTCTTGAACAGAAGCAAAAGAACCCAAACAAATAAACCCAAACCCCAAATAAATCCTGCACATTCCCATGTCAGCCACGGCTACCAAACATTATGAACTTAATACCGGATCATGATGACATACAAAAAAAGTTTTCAGTGAGGTTCTCATAGAACCAACCAGCTCTACTTACTCCCTGCATGACAATATCTTCACATTAGATCTTTAATCCCTGTATAATAAATTACTCTACAGAAATGTAAATGCATCCATTAGCAAACATATTTTGTTTTTAACTATTGGTGTCAAAATTAACAAAGGAAATCATGTTTATTAGCAATATCAATAACTTCAGCATGTTATATAAAAATAATAAAATAGCATCAAATTCAATTATTATTTGCACATTCTAGGTCTGTTTCTCCTTACATATTCAGACACCATGTGCAAATTCCTATCAAGTATTTTTGGGTATAAAGGTCAAGGTAGTAAATGGGATTTATAAAAACAAAAAACAACACACAGAAACAAAATCAGATCTGGAATTTAAAACGCAGTGGCTACTTCTGAATTACGTTGTATGGGGAAAAATATAAAAACCTCCAACGACAACAACAA
This sequence comes from Erpornis zantholeuca, assembly GCA_013400515.1. Classification (NCBI taxonomy): domain Eukaryota; kingdom Metazoa; phylum Chordata; class Aves; order Passeriformes; family Timaliidae; genus Erpornis; species Erpornis zantholeuca. Next base: position 50,242 of record VZTN01034049.1, on the reverse strand, counting down.
AAAGAGCAAATAAACAAAACCAAACTAAATCACAAAACCCTGCTATTCCATACAGGAAGTAATTACCTGCAGTCTCTAATTTTACTGGTCTTATAAAATTATTTTATTTTCTTCAATCTCAAAGGGAACATACTTTATATTAGATCAGGTACCATTATTTTTTGTTAATTTCCTTTATTTTATAGAAGAGAACGTATAGAAAACTCTAGAAACAAATGTGTGTACATATATATATACAAAAACAAAAAACCCAGAAAAAAACTAATCTGAAAAGACACCTATATGTGATAAATGATGCATATAGATAAACAAGTCTAGTTGCACTAAAATCAGCTAAGTATTAAAACTATGTAATCATTCAGGGCTTTAAGACTAGCCCCTTACGCATTAAGAAACGAGTTTTAAGAAAGTGACAAAAATCTTAAAGAATGTACATGCAAAAATTTCAGCAAAGATTAAGGAATAAACTTGAAAAATTTCTCTGGAATTTTCTCAACCAAGGACAAAGTTTGTGCCGGAGGTTTTGTACATGCAAAATGCTTTCAATCACTAGTTGTTTCCCCAATCACAGCAACAAAATAAAATTACTTCTTTATCTTTCAGACAGGATTTTTAAATTATTGACTCACCTACAAGGTAAATTGGCAATAACCACTTTTGAACCTACCAAAAAGCTAACAAAAATTTAGTTACTTCTTTATTACAACCTTGACTTACAAATGTGAAGTAGGTACTTTTGAACACCCAAACATTTTACACTGAAATAATAAGGTTCAATATTTAATAAGCCAAATTAAGTAAGAAATCCTTCACCCTAGTCTAAAGCCATGCTAGCAAAATTAAACTGTTATACTATAAAATTACTAGTGCCTTATAAACTTCTTACCCTCCCACCCATTTTACATTCTATCACAACAGTCTTATTCTACACCAAAATCTGGCATGAACATATCTCAACAGACTTACAGAAAAAGATCACCTGACTATCCCAGTGAAATCCGTAACACGATTTTTGCAAAAGGGTACCAGTGCTCTGAGTCAGCTCGTATCGAGCAAAAGACTCCAATATTTCAGTAGCAGTTCACTCCATTAAACCACTATTTAAATAAATTAAAAAACAAAACCAAGTTCATTCTTATCCTATTCACCAACTCTTTGCAAATCTGTGGATAAATATTCAAAGGAACTTTGTTTTGCAATATTTGTCTTGTTATTTCCTTATGCTCTTTGGCTAAGGAACTATTCTCAACTTAGTCCAAGTGGTTCAGCTCTCCCTCCTTCACTGATATGCCAGAAAGGAAGAGTCCTAATAAAAGCTCACCTCTTCAGCTGCTGTCTAAGAAGTCAAGCAGCCAGAAGTCAAGTCAACCAGCCTCTCATCTCCCTTATTTTCAAACTAACACTCTGCCTTTTTAACCCCCTTGCTACCCCAGAGTAGGCCAGAATGAGTACACTGCATCCAATCAGTTCACCCTTTCACAAGAAATGGGAAAACATAAAAAAGGCAGCAGGTATCACTCAACTAGAAAGCAAAGTGCAGTGCACTGTCCTGCAGCAAAATGGCAAATTCAATTTACCAAAAAAGTTTTATAATCCCACCCCCTCAAAGAGCTACCAAAGCAAGAGGGTGTAGTCCAATACTTAAAAATATTACTCCAGACTCGCTCCAGCTTAAAAGACAAAATCAAGCGCATAGCCAAAGCCTGAGCTTGTTATTATTAAGAGAAGCAGAAATGCCACATAATTACCACAGGGCTATGAAGTACACGCGCTGCACTACTAGCTGAGATCAGCAGATCACATCCGCATTCTCACAGCAAGCGCCTGCTGACCTTCAAAGCTCGGAGCAACGCTACAGTGCAACGTCCGGGGCAGGGCAAGGAGAGGAGAGGAGAGGAAAGGAAACACTTCCGTCTAAAGGACATTAAAGAGCAGTTTTCCTAGATAAGAAAGGGTCAATACCAAGAAATGCCTTTTCTTAAAATGCTCCCATGTTCTTTAAACCCATTAACAATTTCAGTCATGGAAGTTCCACCGTATTTCGCATTCTATTTCATCCCCCTGTATTAACATACGTTTTCTAGAGTTACAGCTGTTCTAGTAAAAGTAGGTGACATTATTTTTGCATACTATTTGTTTCATTTACAAGTAACTTGTATTTTAACATATATAAGGAGCTTCAAGTATGAACACTGTGTGAGTTCTGTATTACTGGTGGTTAGACAGTCTAGAATTTTAGTATTTATCATAATTTTACTTATTAAATCCATCTTGTTGAAGTATTTTATTAAAGAATATTATCAAGAGATTAAATCTGTACCAACCTTAAAATTTTGTATTACGTGTTTACATACAAGAACAATACTGAGGGATATTCTTTTCCCGTCAGAACGCAAAGTATCTCAAATATTAAAACTATCTTTATTTTGCAAGAGTTAGACCTAGACCACCACGAAGTTTTAGTAGAATTTTGTTTCATTTAAGGTAGGTAAATACCTACTCCTGCTAATGTTCAGCTGTTAAAACATCACTCTACAAAAGCACATAAGAGACTGTACTTCCACAGCACCTTAAACCAGTCTAACAATGGCCAAGGTCCTACTTCCCCCCTTCTGATCATAGAACTAATGTAAAGGAGGGGTAAGATTTTGTGTAAGTATTCTCACAACTGCACAACAAACATTTGAAGTAAACACATATTAGCAAGACAGTTATTTCATTTTAACCCAACCCCTGATTTGATTCACCAGGAACACTGCAAGTAAAAAAAAAGGAACACAAAAGCAGGAAAAAGAGATGAGTCTGGAAGAGGAATGTGACACTGCTTCCTGGAACTGCCTTAGGACAAGTTAAAAGAATTTTGAAACTTCAGCTCTAATGTCTGTCTAAACTATTTCTGACAAAACCACCACGTCAGTCACGGAGAGCAGAGGTGTAACTGACACGGCTCTCCTGGCACAAGCCCTAAGTGCAGTTACACAATCATTCCTTGTCTTGCTAAGGGACAGTGTGGTTAAACTGCTAAAGTTGTGCCATGAAAGGTGTGTACATAACTGCACATATACACTCCTGTACTGCTCTAAGGGCCCCTGCACAGGCTATGTCGAGCTATGCAGGATATTTACAGCACCTTGGAGCATAAATCATGTGCAGAACTTACACAAATGGGATCTGAGCCCACTAAGATACTCCACATCAGTGTGGTCATAGCACAAAGGACTCCTGTTCCCTTCATGAAAGTAAGGGGGAAAGAAAAGATCCTTCCTATCTTTTTATGCATAGTTCTTGTTTTGATGCAGAACAACTGAAATACCCTGCAGATAAAGTGTGCTTTAATAATCATTTTGCACCATCCTTTGAATTAGCCGTTTTATGAACATACAAAACAATTTGATGCAGACTCTGCAGTCAGTTCTGTATATCTACTCTACTTAGGTTGTTAGCAATTCTACATATAAAGGAATCACAGGATTCGGTTAATTTTAAATTGATTATGCTAATTTGCTCAGTCTCAGAGCTTGAAGACTTGCAAAAACAGCTCAGAACACTTTTTCTGTACCAGCTTCCCACATGGACACCCTTATTCCAAAGTGGAATGGCTTACCTAAACACTGTGATGGCTCTAAGAGCTTCCAGAAAGGAAGCAAATACAACACAGCTACCATGATTTCCATTCATGTATGCTATCTTATTTCATAATAGCCTCCTGTACTTGAACACATCCTAACATAGCAAAAACTCAAAAAAGCTTTCTCACAGTTCCCTTTCAGCTAAAAATAAAAAGTTATATATATTCAGTTTGAGCTAAAATACTTGTTTATGTAAAATATGGACTAATGTATTCATGGGTTTGAGTTTTTTCCTCCCTTCCTAAAACACTCTATAGACATATTTTAGAATCTGAAGGCATGTTACCTTAAACTTGCCTTTTTTAAAGTAATTAGACTCATAGTATTTCATTAGTCTTTCCCAACAAACTGTTGATCATACTGACTAATAATGAATAAAAACTATGAAATAATGAACTTGAGTTAGTTTCCTATGTGTTTTATGACAAGATAGACAGGACAGCCCCTATTAGCAATCCAACAGAAGAACAATACACAAGATGAGCCCAGGTCTCTCAGACACTGGCATAGCCAACCTGGAGTTATACTGCAGGACTGACTTCTACAGTGTCCAATGAAGCATAAGCACTGAACAAAGCTTCTTCTGTAGCCATGGATATTCACAGCATCTCCCTCCTGTGCAGACACTTTGAAGGGTACACAGGAGCAATCCATGACCTCAGTGCAATTCTGTTGCAATATACTAGATTAACAAACACAGATCTGGTCCTCAAATAAAGTTATTTTTGCTGCTCACAAAGACACTTTAGTTATGATGCAGATACTATTTTGTTAAATACTCATGGCAAGCATATTAAAGTGCTCCCAACTCAAATACTACAAATATTAACACTGAAAAATCTCAAGGGAAAATGCTGGATAAGTCAAGAGTGCAGAAGTGGACTGCATCCATCTCAGAATCTTCAATCATTCTGTGAAACATCCCTAGAGTACCATGTAGAATATTATTTGCCAATATTCCTACTCTTTGCCATAAAAGAACTAAATTGATTCCTTTTTCTAAATCTAAATTGCAGCAGTTTTACTTATCTTATTAAAGAAAAAAGACTGCATTTTAATGATAAACTTTAACCTAAAGCATTTTCTCAATTTAATACCAGCAGCAATTATTAGAGTAAAAGTGATGAAGTATGACAATGACAACAGTCCTTATAAGGATTGTGAAATCTAGGAAGCTAGAAACCATGTAACAGGTAAATAATTTAAGAACTACCCTAAGTGCCCACACTAGCTTAATGCAAAATGAAGACCACTGGACTGTTAACCAGCACTTTCTTGCAATTTATATTTACACAAATTTACTATGATAAAATGTTAACTTTATTTAAATCTCATACTATGTAAAATGAACTAACCTTAGGACTCGTACACTTCCTTCCTATTAAAGCCAAACTCCTGGAAACAAGCACAGAAGAATGAATGGAAGACTGGAATTGGTGAAGGACTGGCTAATTTCTAGCATTGCTTTAGGTCCAAAAAGGGTTGTGATCAGGGACTACTGCCATCAGCTGCAGTCTATCCCCTCATTCTAAAATGACTAACCCACTCCTGTAACCAGGAGCTGCTCTCTTTCCTCAGGTTTTTATGACATTACCAAAGACAACTAAATTAGTCTGACTCCAGTGAAGATGTAAGATTTTCTTTTTTTGTTTTCCACTTACTGCCAGTATCTTTTGGATTCTGCCAACTGACATGTAGACCACTCACTAGAAATCTGGACCCAACCGGATATAAGTTAACATGAAAAAATGTCACTAGGTGAACACAGGAAAAAGCAGTAGATCTTGCCTTCTCTGGACAAATATTCCCACTACCAGTACTTGGCCAACTTAAAGGTCTGGTTAAATGATCACATGTAATGTATATTATATTACATAATACTAATCCCAAAAAGTGCACTGGTATTCTATTCCTGGAACTTGAAAAACAGCTATATGGTTCAGGTAAAGAGGCATTAAGCTACAAATAACCTAATAATTCTGAAAGATCATCCCAGAAGCAAGAATGACAAGCAGTTTTCTCAACCCTTATGGACAAATTTATTTGATGGCAAAGACCTACAGAACCATGATCCATTATTTTCCAGTACAAACTAGAAGATATAACCAACACACAGACAGAATTAAGAAAACCAAAGATGCACAGTAATGGCATTTCACTATCCTTTCTATGTAGTTATATTAATTAAGTCTAAACCTTGTCTTGCCTAAAACTGTAGGCATGGCTGAAAACACAGCAGACAAAATTATTTTTGGCAATGTACAAAAGATCTCACAAACAACTATTTTAAAGTCAAGATGATCATCACATTTCAGAAAAATTAAGCTTAAAGAAGCAGTACAAATCTCATATTTGCTCTACCTTCAGCGTTCCAAACCAGAACTTGTTCAACATAAAAACCCTTAAAAGTTTTGCATCTACCAGAAAAACCCAGCCTCTGCTTTGAAAAGGAAGAGGATTCATTATTGTCCTACTATATTGAAAACTTTTGAAAGAAAAAGAAATGGTCTACTTCAAATTTTTTCAATTTATTTACAGGGGACATTTTTGCCAGATGTGGTGATAGAAAACAGTAATTAAAAAACAAACTTATACTCGAGATTCTGTAATCAGGCAAGTAGAGAGAGCTGAGGGGCTTCTAGTCCCTACCTCCTGCCCAAAGCAGGTCCAATATGAGGATGTCATTCAAGAATTTGTTGAGTTTTGAACAACTCCAAGGACAGAGATTCTGCAATCTTCTGATCACATCGCTTAAAGGTTTGATTATTAGAACTAATTTTTTTCCCCAGTGTCTAGTCAGAACTTCCCATGTTCCAGGTGGTGTCTGTCACCCCTTATCACATTCCCATGCAGTTCTGAGACAAGTCTGGCTCTTCTCAAGAGCCTCTCATTAGATATATAAATATAATAGGAAGATGTCCCTCTCAATAGTTCTCTCAACATCAGCTCTTTCACCCTCTTCTCATACATCTTGCACTCAAGTCCCTTAACCACCTTGATGGTGTTCTGCTGAGTTCATGTCAGTATGTATCTGGACACAGAATGCCACACATGGTTTCATAAGCACAGAACAGAGGTGGAGAATCACTTCCCACAATCCATTGACTAAATTCTTGCTAACCCAGTATGTGGTTGGACTTTGCCATCATCATGTTCAACTAGCTCTTCACTAGGTCATGAAGGTCTTTTCCTGCTAGACTGCTTCGTTTCCAGCCAGTGCCCAGACTGTATGGATGGATGCATGGAGTTGCTTCCTCCCAGGTGCAGGACTTGGCACCTACCTCAGCTGAGCTTCAAAAGGTTCTTGACAGGACATTCATTTCTCCAGCCTACTAACAGCCTTTTGCATAGCAGCCCCAAGCTCCAGTGTGCTGAAACCCCCCTCACACATACTTTTTTAATGCAAACTTTCTGAGAGACTGAGGAAAGACTGGTCCCAATATAATAATGACAGTTTAAACGTTCTCATGTTTACAACTTTTTACCTTTACACCTTTTAATATATTAAGCACACTCAAGCTTTATTCACACAAACAGTTGTCCTGGTTTTGGCTGAGGCAGAGTTAATTTTTTTCCTAGCTTGTACAGGGCTGAGTTTTGGATTTAGTCTGAGAACAATGTTGATAACACATTGCTGCTGATGTTGCTAGGTACTGCTTACTTAAAAGTCTACTTAAAAGTCCAAGTCAAGGACTTTTTAGTTTCCCGTGCTCTGCCAGCGAGCACATGCACAGGAAGCCAGGAGGGTGCATGGCCAGGACAGCTGACCCAAACTGGCCAAAGGGATATTCCATCCCAAAGAATGTCACACTCAGTATATATACTGGAGGGATTGGCTGGGAGCTGTTGACTGCTGCTCAGGGATGGGCTGGGAACAGGTGATGAGCAACTGCACTGTGCATCCTTTGTCTTTCTCTGGTTTTATTTCTCTCCCTCTTTTTGTCATCTCCACTATTATTATTACTAATATTACTATATTTTACTTTATTTCAATTATTAAATTACTCTTATCTTAACACAAGGGTTTTATCTTTTTCCAATTCTCCTTCCTAACCCACTGGGGGGAGTGGGGCATCTGATTGAACAGCTGCATGATACCTAGCTGCCCACTGGGATTAAACAATGACAACAATCCCACCGCACTCACTAAACCTCTACTGACTTCAATGTGACTATTCCTACAATACAAAAGCTAAGCACATGTATCAGCATAAAATGGATACTGTTAAAAAAAAAAATGTTGCTGACTCAAGAACATCTCATTTTTAGAAACACCTGGATTGATTCTACATGATAAAGAAAAATAAGAATCCTACTAACACTAAAGCATAATTACAACTAAAAGCTTCCATATTAGTGAATTCACTGTCTAGCACCCAAGAGTGCCCAAATATAAACAAAGTAAAGCAATGAAGTTTTTCTGAGCCTGAAGATCAAATACCTATGGCTTTTCCAAACAGCAAGGAATTTTCAGAGATGTTACTTTTCCAAACAGCACGAAAGTTTGAGATGTTACTTAGTATCTTACTATATACTGCCATAAATCACAAGACCACTACAGGCAATGATAAAAGCCAACACCAGAGCTACTCACTAGCTCTTTACAAGTCTAAGAAAGGTATGACAGACCACAGTTCTTTTTCCCTTCTCTTTTGCCTGCACATCACTGAAACACATACCATACTTCAAAATAAACACAAACTTCCCTCTTGGAAATTAAGCACTTGAAGTTTTTGTTATTAATTAATGATCTTCGCTTGAATGCTATTTTGGGTTCAAGCAAGTTACAAATTTCAACTACTACTTCAGATTATCTGTTCATGAAGAGATTCATATTCCATAAATGCAGCTGAGTTTACTCAGCTCTACCTGGATTTATCTGCAACAAATGTCTGTCTCTTCATATTAGTAAGTGAAAAACACTTTATGGTAGATATAGCAGCAGTTCTCTTCTTGCTAGAAGGAAGCTTTGTTTCCCAATATGTTACCTTCAGTATCAGTTCAGAGTTTTCACTGCAAAAGGTATCAACTAGTAGAAAACATATTTCCACATGATAAAAGAAAGTGGATGGCCAATTAAATATTGAACCCTTCAATTCTAGCATAGTGTAATTTCTTTAAAGTCACATGAAATGTTTAACATACCTGATCAATTACAATACATCTCAGCATCAGTCTTTAGGTGACCACAAGATCTTTCAATGTTTCTATTCATTATTAAATGCCAAGTTCTCAGACAAGATAGCTGCTTATAAACAGAGAGCAGGTAAGGATATGGCTATCCACTGCAGCATTCCAGTAACTTAATTTTAAAATAATACTTTTTTCTACTTAGTAAAAGCTAGATACTATTCTCCTTCTACCTCTTTATTGGTTTATCCATCATGGTGCAGCTTCATACTTTTGTTTAAAATACATTTTGTAGCTTAGAACTTCAGCCGATAAAGCCAACAAGATAACAGATTAATTAAATGACTGAACAAGAAAAGAGATAAAGTGGAACATCTGATCCCTTGCCTACACATATTTAACCAGCCAAGTTACTACCTAGACTCAACAACTTCATTTTTGTTACAGATGCACAATATCTCGGCTACCTCAGAATTGTAAAGCTTTCTCCACACGCAAAAGTAAAAAGTTTTTAAATCATACTTTAGAGTGCACTCCTGACAAAGAAACTTCGGTTAGTTTCATCTATTTAATTCAAATATTTAAGAGATGCAAAATTACAAGCATCTCTTTTAAATAAACAATACCCTACATCTTAATGTTGTATTTATAAAAAAACTAGAAATAATAAAGCAAGCAGAGCAGAAACACTTTTCTCTTGCTCAAGTGTGAAAATACTTTTACAAAACACTCAATAAGTCCCAGACTCAACTTAAAAATATGGAAGATCCTTCAACTCTTATCTGTAAACCAAAGAGCAAGGCAGTTGCATTTTAGTTATTTCCCAGAAATGCCATTTCAGTCAAAGAAACAGAAAGTGCTAAGTAATATGAAAAGTATATTTAGTCTTGAGTAGCAAGGATTCATAGATCCTTATCCATAGCAAGGATAAACATTTTACAGAATTCTCTTCATTTGGAATTTAGTGCTTCCAATATATACTTCAAATGCAGAAGGAATTAACTGCCATCCAGCTGCTCCCTTTTAAAAACATTTCTGGTTCTGCCACTCCAACTCAGCATAAAGGTGAGTAATGGAAGAAGACAGAGAACAAACTTGCTATGTACTTTTCTCCCTGTGTGCCTACCCTCTTCCCAGGCATTTGTGCTCCTACTGCATCTACAGTGAAACAGGGGGTCACTCTCCAAGTCGTTCAAAGCACTAAATCAAGAATAATTTAAGAGCAGATAATGTGAGCCACTTTGCTGTCAGAGAGGGACTTACAAACTTCTAAACAACAAATTTAGCATTGCCGTTCATTAAAAAGATTTATTTCTTTTTAAAGAAACCAGATTTAATAATATTTTTAGTAAACAGTAAGAAAACTCTTTTTTTTTTTTTATTTTGTGATTTGTAGTATTTAGTTGGACCTTCATTCATCATCCCACTCCATATGTTTTCACACTTAGCGATACTGACACCATAGTTTGACTGCACTGGAATGTACAAACATTCACAAAAAAACTTTGCTTGCAACTTTGATAACCATTGAGTAATGCTAAAATTTTGCATTAAAGACATGGGAGTTAATATAGTCTGTAAATAGCAATTTTATACATACTGATACATCAGCATGACACTTGTGTAGCTTGCTAATGGCAGAAGAAAAAGAAATATCAAGAGTCTGCTGTACAATAATTTTGAAATTTCATTAATTGAATTTCATAAGAATTATGACCTTTTTTCTGGCTAGCTTTAGGCAGCTCAAAGGCTATTTTATAACAATATCCATTTCCAAAATTCTGTAACTGAGTCCTGCAGACTAAACAAACAGAAATAATCAAAAATGTGCACACGGGATCCAACCTTTACAGTAAAAAAATTTACAATGGACCTTCCCCAGAACCTATGTAACTTAAGGTTTCTTTTTCCTCCTACATAAAGCAAAGGGAAAGGGTTTTGAAGCCTTTAGACACCACTTCCAAAGAGACTTCTTTGTTTCCACAGTATCAGCTGGTTATATGAGGTACGAGGTCTACATTCTCTAGCTTTGGTATAAAGGTATCCACCTAGAAATTTCTCTTGGTCTACATGCAATTCTGCGTTTGCTGTGCAAGAGCTTTGCAAAATCAGCCTGGGCTCTAAAGGCAGCTGTAAAACAAGGCCCTTACATTTTTCTAGGGGCTAGTTCAAGCTGCATAGCAACAATGTTGTTAGCACACAATTTAAAAGTACACCAACTACTGCTACCCTAAACGTGTTTTCCTTAAGCCATTAGTAGCTTTCAAAAATTATCCTCTCAATTTTTTCTCTGAGAATATGTCCAGATTTCTAAAACACCAGCTTTAAGTGTTACATATTCACATTAATATTTCACAAGCATCTAACCTGCAACATCATCCCAAGTAGGACGACAATGACGACACAACCATTAAAACCTATCTGGCTGACGTCCACCAACTCAGACACAGACACAGCAAAAGCTGTATTAATGCAACCCTGCAAACACTGCTATATATGCCCCCAAACTGATCAGAACTTCTTTATTGCTGTCCTGAAAGTAATCAGCCTCTCTTATTGACCACAACATACCTCTGAACATACTGATCAGGAAACGAGGTAACATGACTGAAATGAGTGAGGCTTTAAAAGCATCCATCTGAAGGTGAGCAAGACTGCAGTGGGATAAAGGAAGTTCTGTATACAGGCAAGCTAAATGGGGGTTTAATGGCAACCGCTAAAAACACCCGTACTCTGCAGCCTCTGGCACAGGCGAGCCAAAGCCGGCAGCTGAAGGGGATGTGTGGGATCACGTACCCCCACCTCGCCCTCCCCAATCCACCTCATCCATCCCTCCCGGCCCTCCCGGTGCCGCGCGGGCGGACGCGGGAGGGCGCGTGCCGGGGGTCCCCGCGGAGGCCGGGCNCCTCCGGCCTGGCGGCGCTCCCGAGCACCGATTGCCGGGAGCCCTCGCCGGGGGCCGGCCCGCCCGGCCTCATCGGGCCCCGCCGCCAAGCTTCCTGCGACCCCTTCTTCCTCCTCCTCTTCCCCACGACTGGCGGGCCCCCCCTCCCCCGGCAACC
>VZTN01034049.1:12631-38234 GCA_013400515.1 Erpornis zantholeuca | reverse complement strand
GGGGAGGGGGGAGAGGCTCTGACCTCTTCGCTCTTCAGCACCTCCTTGAACTCCCGCTTGATCCTCTGCACCGCGATGTTGGCCATCTCCGCAGCGGGCCCCCCTCNTGCTGACCCCGAAGGAAGGGTGCGCTGCCCACCTGTGGAGGCGCAGGGGTTCGCCCCGCTGGCCTCCCACCCGGCCGTCCCGGGAGACACCTGCCCGAGCCGCTCGCCGTGTCACGGGCCGGGCGGGCCCGTGGCGAGAGCGTGAGGAGGCACCTCCTTAGGCAGAGCCCCGCCGCGGGCGGGCCCCAGGGCAGAGCTGAAGCCGTTGCGTTGTCATGGCTCCCGCCCGGCCCTGTACCCGCAGCGGGGTGAGCCCTGAGGCACCGGACCAGCGAAGGGGTGAAGGAGCACCCTTGGGAGGGCAGGGCCGGGTCCGCGGTAGCGGGAGAAATGTCTGAGGTGTCGCTGAGGAAACAGCTGGCTCAAGGAGCAGTTAGTATGTCTGCTGGTGAAGCCCTCGAGCAAAAAGAACCAGGGGGCTCTCACGTAACTTGAGAATCTGCTCGCCCGGGCCCATAAAGGCGGTTTTTTTCCCCTTATGTTCGGCAGAGAAAAATGTTATTCCTTACACATCTCTCTCTCAGACCTGCTCGTCGCCCTCTTCCTCCCTCCCCCTGGAGACGCTGGTGCCTCCTCACACGGGACATGGGGAACTTGCAGGCCCAGGAACAGGTAACTTAAGGGGAACGGTGAAAAGAACTGCTTCTTTTCACAGATTCTGCTACAATATTTTAGAAGTAGAATAAAAGGCAAAGGTCAGCCCTCTCTAATGGGCATTTTATTGCAGAAGCAAACACAGACACCCACAGATGTTTCTTCTGTTCTGAAATCCGTAAGAGGGTAACAATAACCATAACTTCTAACCTGAGGTGTGTAAAATAAGGTATGCTATCGAAGAGGGGAACATGAGATTGAGAGGGGAACATTGATTTTCAGAGGGGAACATGAGATTGCATTTTGCACTGTTGTTTAGAGGCTTTCAAGACATTAAGGTTTACAGAAACATTTTATAGGGCCCCCGTTTAACGATGCAGTGCAGGACAATGTATGACATAGACATTTATTGCAACAAATGTCGACTTCTGGTAGGGCTGTTACCTGCAAGTGCTGTTCATTTATCTCCATTAGTATACATAGCATTTTGACTCATATACACAATAAAGAATGTATAGGTTCAAGCAACAACAACAACAAAAATTTTAAAAATCTGTCAACTATATCCAGGTGCATATAGTCCTTTTAATGTGTTTACTCTTCCCTGTAGTTTGACTGGAAAAAGTTCATTTTTCTGCAGAAATGTTGTACCATGTACATCTGTTCATCAAATTAATTCTTTTTCAGACAAAAACTTTTAAATTGATTTTACGATCCAGTTTTTCAGCTGAGGTTTTTAGTACCTTTATGAAAAGAACCATTTTGCAGTAGGCCTGGTTTCTTTTTAATGACTTATAGTGTGATCTTGGACCACATAGTCCATATAGTGTGATCATCTTCAGAATAATTTAGACATCCAAGTTCCACTGATGTGTCTTAAATTCCTTTTGAGGAGGCCATGACTTTTCTGTCCCATTGGCTCTCACCAATAAAGAAAGGATAATAACTCTTTTTTGCCTCTTTAGATGAAAGTTAAGTTTAAAGACTGCTGAGCAACTATAAGTCTTATAGACAAAAATAATTCAGGTAGTACGTAAAATCTCCAGGTTAAATCCTTCATGTCTTTTCAGGCAGCTCATAGAAAGAAGCTAAGCTCCCAATATTCAGATTTTGCTCTGAATGGAGTGCAAAACATGACCTTTATCAAGTGTCAAAATCCTTTGTGCTGCTGTGAGTATGGTTTTATGTTATAGGTAGTAGACATCCAGTAACAGCCATGGTAAAGGGCGATGATTTTGCCTGGTTTGTACCTAGGTTCATTTTCATGTGCTCATTTGGATTACAAATGTCAGAGTCTGTTACTGCAAAAATGAAATTAATATGAATTACTGTATCTCTTTGCCTTGGTATACCCCATTCCTTTCCCTTGTCCTTAAATAGTTATTTTTCACTAATCTCACAACTGTTTCATATTCACCATATACTGTGTTAATTTTCTCTTTGCTGAAATACAGATATAGAAAGGCTTTTTGGCTGGTAGAACAGAGTAGTGGTGAGTTTTGCCAGCATCAAAATCTGCATAAAATCTACCTTACGTAAGCAGCATGCTGGGAGTATCATTTATACCTCCTATACTGTTCTGTAGTTTATTATATTTTACTATTTTACATAAGATTCTACAGGGTTTTAGGGTAGAACGGGTCCATAGACTTCGAATAGGTGTTTTGGGGGTTGGGTTAGTTTGTTTGTTGTTTTATTTTTGCTTTGTTAAAAAAGAAAATGGTTAGACAAAAAATGAGAACATAGCCTCTTTGTGTGATTTTAGTGACTTCCATGTCTGACTCCCTAATACGTTTTATGGCATGTTGATAATAAAGCCCTGAATTAAGTTCTCATTAGTCTTTTGCCCTTAGGAAAATCCATACACAAAATGTACAACTGTAGTCCATTGAATATAGCTCATTTTTTGAATTTAAAAAAAATTGTAGTATATATGATTTCAGGTGATAGTTCTTTCACTGATCCTATCATAATTTTAGTCTCATACTGAACAGCTTTCAATAGCAGCTTTTACAAACTGGCTGCAGATTGGTTAATGCTTTTGCCCATTGGTGTTGATCACAACTAATAGAGTGGGAGATACAATTCTGAGTATCTATGCATTGTTTATTTTGCTTGACGTATTGTTTTGAAATACTTCTGGAAGTGGAAGCAGAAGTCATGGTATATTAAATGAAGTTCAAATTATTAAGATTATTGCAGGAGCAAAGTTGATAGGATCAGTGCCTGTAATGTAAGGTCAGTGGTTGTAAGGCCTCAGCTCAAGCTCTCGATATGGAAAGGCAACGATATTTATTAGGCAATGCTAGGATAACCAAACATCCTAAACAGTGTGTCATTTCCCATGTAAGATGGGAAGTACTGTCTATCATGCAACCTCTATGTAGGAAACAGTTCCCCATATTTTCATGGAAAAGTGGCTATGGTTCATGCAACGTTTGTGTGCATTGGACTCACTTGCTGTACATCCAATACAGTCACCATGTATGGTTCTTCTCTCAGACTATGGATGCCCCAAGCCCCAGTGTACTGACTGGGGACTCCAAGATGCTTATGACAACACTAAGTATGATTTGCTTTCAATTCCTCAAGTTAAGATTCTTGGTGATCTTTTTCTCATTTCCATATTTTCCTAGTTTTATTCTTTTCATACCAATAGGACATTTTTCTAGTAGAATTAGTCAGAGGAAATTTGGAATTATTGAGATTGTCCCTGTGATTAAAGGAAAATGAGGGTTTTGAAACAATAACTTTCCAACATGCAGCATTCTATTCCTCTTTTACTGTTTTATGTATTGCGTAACATAACTAACACCTCCTCATCTTGGCTTCTTTAGTTTAGAAAAATCAAAAATGTCAGGCTTGATCTTCTCTCATTGTTGCTGGAGGATTACTTATTGTAGAGGAAAGCTATCTCAAGAGATATGTATATTGATTTCAGTCCCTTTAGACACAGGGGTTGAACCTGTAGCATTTTTAATTCTTATTTTATTTATTTCACGAGATATCCATATAAGGATTAACTTTACAGACTGTGTTAGATTATATGCACTTCGCATTTAAATGTTTGTATGCTCATTTTTAATAACACTTTATTTTAAAAAGGAAAAAGGCAACAAATAATATTCACAGAACTAGCTTATTTTTAAATCAAACCTTCGTTTTTCACGAAAGGTACCCTACAGGTCTCTTTCTATGATCCCAGCTTTTAACAGAGAAATGCAGAAATTGTCTTTTTTATCTGCATATCATTCAGCACATTTTGGAGACTAATAAATTTAGCCTGCACGTTTATTGTCTGTCCTAGTGTGTTCCTGCTGTGGCAGCGTCTGGATGATTCAACTTATTCCGGAGATGAGCGTTATCATAAAAATAACTAACTGGTCGTGCAAGTACCGAGTTTTAAGATGTCATCTTAACTTTCCTGTTCCTCCTATAGGTGTCCAAGTCCGGTTGCGTGGCCAGGTGTAAGAGTGCCCTCTCCTGGGTGGAACAGGGCAGTTTGCCTTGTCCGACTGAGACGGATTCGTCTGTTGGCAAGATTTCTTAGCCTTACAAATAGATCATGGTACTGTCACAGCCTTGTCCAGCCTTACCTGTAAAGGTGTTGATGAAGAACTTGTAGGAGTTCTGTAGGCAGAAATGCCAAAACCAGTAGAACAGAACAGTGTTCAGGAAGAGACAGGAGGTATTCACTCAAGATGCCTGCACTTACCAAATCATACTTTTCATGTTGTTAGCAGATGAAATATATATGCATTAAAAGGCAGTAAGGGTTCTAACTAAATATTAGAGTGATGTGAAGTCACTTAGGTTGAATTCCTATGATGTAATTCATCTGAATTAGTGGAGTTAGATCATGGTTTCATAGAAAGGGACAAAAGGGAGTTAGAGCTGCCTTAAAAGGCCAGCTGGACAGTTTTTCTTGGCCAACTGGACATTACCTTCTCTTCGCGGCCTTAGGATTCGTGACTGAAAAACAACTGCTGCTATTTTAATGACTATAGGGGCTTAAATCAGATCCAAACTGATACTATGAAAACCTCTATTTCATAAAAGTCATCAAGACTGAAATGTATAAGTCTTTTAGCTAGAAGCTTAAATTTGTTGTTCAGTGCAGTGGCAGCCAGGGAAGTGCCTAAATGCAGCAAGTAAGAGAGAAGATAAAATGGCATTAATATTTTGAAGTGATTGCTTGGCAGTGGAGTTAGAGTCTCTCATTAGGAGATTTGAGTTTGGAATTAGAACTGGAGCAGGAAATAATTGTGAAAAAGTAATTGAATGAATACGGGAATCCAGAAAAAATGAAAAATAAACTCATTTTCTCTGGTAGTGGTCTTTAATTGCTAAAATATTCTCATGTTCCTACAAAGTAGATAAGCTGTCTGCTAGGAAGCTTACTGGGTATAAGTGGTCCAACTGCCAGCATATATATCAAATTTGTGTCTCTGGGATGGTTCCACCTAGCTTTCTGTATTTTCCTTTGTGCAAATAGGTAACACTTATTCAGGGAGTACATGTTGCAAACTCATCTCCTACATCACCACTGTGTCTTCCTGTGAGAAAAGGATGAGCCTGGACACCTTTTCTCTCAATGTACATAACCTGAGAGATAGAGCCATCAACGCAGGCTGCAGAGATGGATTAAGCTCCTGCAGGCAATAGTCTTATGAAGTACATATGGTCCCACCTCAAAAAAGGTTTATAGCTATAAGAGAATATGGATTAAAGATGTATGAATAACCATAGTATAATGCAAGAATATGTGCAATAAAATCAGAAATCTGCTAGAAGCCAAGCCACAGAGACAACATACTTCAGCACACTTTGCATATCAATTGTTAAGAATTCCTTCAGTGGTCTCTCTGTTTTGTAAAGCATGAGACTTTTTAGGGATCCTGAAAGGATCCCTGAAATTTAGGACTAATAAAAAAGCAATCTGGAGCTCTTGAATTCACCTACTATTGCTTGATCCAGCAATTTTTTATTCTGAGGCTTTTGGAAAATTATAACTAGAATTTTAACTTAGTTCTAATCATGGCCATTTTGCTAAACTACAGTATAATCTGTCATGATGGGCACCAAATCCACAACTGACAGAAGTCTTCCAGAACTTTCTACAACAAAAATTTACAAAATAGTGAGGTTTGACAGAGATCATCCAGAAAGAGCTCAGCCGTGACAGATGGGTAATTTATCAGGCTCTGTTGTAGATATGTTGATACCATCCTAAAATAGCCACATTTTGGAGACTATAACAATTTCGTATTAGGAAAAACACGTAAATTTTTCTATTGCTCATATTACAGTAGAATAATAATTTAGAGTTAAATCCTTTAGTCAAAATCCCTAGTCAGTGTTTGCACCACAGTTCTGTAAAAAAAGTTAATTGAGCAGCATCTGAAATCATAGAAACCAGTAAGGATCAATTCTCCTTGAATAGGAGTCAAGACAATCTGATTTGTTATTTTCCTAACCTGATTGTCTTCAGTTTGTCCATGTGGCTAGCAAGAACACAGCACCTGGCAACTTATTAGAGAACATCGAGAATAAAGTCAGGTTAAACAAACAAGGCTCAAATAGTGTTCTGTACTGAGTAATGTACGGTTTCCTTGAACAGAGCAGATACAAGTCATTTCTCTGGTCTGTGGATTTCTGCCAGGCACGCAATGTTTCACAGAACAGTATCTAGAAAATCCCTGCTAATCTATGTATTTTTCTTTTCAGTAAAGCATATGCCTTTGTTTAGGTGGAAGATCTAGTTTAGATGTAAGGAGTTTCTTGTCTTGAACATTTTTCTCAAAAGAAAGGTAGTAATTATAGCAGTTTCAGTGAAGTATAATCCGTCTCATGATATTCCCTGTTACAGCTTTCCTGCCTTTCTGACAGTGCAAAACGATCACATGGTGAATTGGAACTAGCTTTTAAAGGCAGTATTCTATACTGTATCTTTCTTTCCCAAAACAGGGGTTAGTCACACTGGAAATATTCAGGCATGCTGTGTGATTGTCTCTCAAGATTTTGCAGATTCTAACTTTCAGTCCCAGGAATGGTGTGATATTACATTGTTAGTCCCTTCCCCAAACACAGAACAGACATAAAAGATACTAAAACTTCTTGCAGACATATTTATAGGTGCCATACTATCCCTGTATTGTAATATCACTCATTCCAAATAATTTTGTTCCCATGGAAATTGCAGTGAAAGTACTTGGCAGGTGTATCTGCTCCTGGGTTCCCTCTTGAGTGGCACAGTATCACAAAATCACAGCAGGGTCAAGGTTGGAAGGGACCTCTTGAGATCATCTAGTCCACCTTTCCTGTCAAAGCAGGGTCAGCCAGAGCAGGTTACCTTGCCAGGACCATGTCCATTTGAATATCTCTATGAATATGAGACACCGCAGCCTTCGCAGGCAAGCTCTACCAGTGTTTAGTTAGCATCAGAATAAAGAAATGTTTTCTTATGTTTACCTCTTTTCCTGTCACTGGGCACCATTTTGAAGGGAATGGCTCCCTCAGTATCTTCTCTACAAAGGAGTTGGGCTTCTGCTATAATACAGCTTTAGCTTCCAATTGTTCCATTCTTTTTTTTTTTTCAGTAATTACCTTCAGTTTTATAGATGTCATTTATGTCTAATAACTACCTTAGTGGCTTAACAAAAGGTAACCACAAGAACCTGTTTAAACACCAAAAATGTAAATTAGTATTTTCAAACACGAAAATGGTTTTGCTCAATCTGTGTGGTGTTTTTGCAAAATTTATGAACTGTGAAGTGTGAGTTCAATTTAATTATAGAATGGTTTGGGTTGGAAGGTACCTTTAAGATCACCTACTTCCAACCCTCTGCCATGGGTGACACCTTCCACTAGACCAGGTTACTCAGGGCCCTATTCAACCTACCCTTGAGCTCTTCCAGGAATGTGGCAGCCGCAGCTTCTCTGGGCAACCTGTTCCAGTGCTTCACCATCCTCACAGTAAAAAATTTCATCCTAAGAAACCCATTGTAAAATGTCTCTCCAACCTTCTTGTAGGCCCCTTTTAGGTACTGGAAGGACGCAGTAAAGTCTCCCCAGAGCCTTCTCCAAACTGAACAGCTCTCAGCTGTTCCTCATAGGAGAGGTGCTCCATCCCTCTGATCATCTTTGTGGCTCTCCTTTGGACTCATTCCATCAGGTCCATGTCCTTCTTATGTTGGGAGACCCAAAACTGGATGCAGCACTCCAGGTGGTGTCTCAGAAGAGCACAGTAGAGGGGATGAATCATGTCCCTTGACCTACAGACCAGGCTTTTGATGCAGCCCAGGATACAATTGGCTTTCTGGGCTGCAAGTGCATGTTGCTGGGTCATGTCCAGCCTCTCATCCACCAGCATTCCCAAGTCCTCAGCAGGGCTGCTCTCGATCCATTTTCCTCACAGCCTGTATTTATCCCTGGGATTGCCTTAACCCATGTGCAGGACCTTGCACTCAGCCTTGTTGAACTTCATGAGGTTCACACAGACCCACCTCTCAAGTCTGTCAAGGTCCCTCAGGATGACACCTCTTCCCTTCAGTGGAAACACTCCGTTTGGTGTTGTCAGCAAACTTGCTGAGGGTATACTACAGAATTCTTCTTTTTTCCTGACCAGACAGTGTTGTCAAGTTCTCTAAAGCCAAATTTTTTTTTGTTATACTAAACCACTTGTAGGGTTTATAGCTCCTTTTCAACAGGTGTGACATACTACAGCAAACATCCAGCTGCATCATACCACATCCTCAAACAAAATTTGCTCAAAAGCAAATGTGCAGAAGTTAAAACCCTTGCATTATATCTATAGAGATCTTGCCAAGCTGAGAGAACAGTCACTTCTTGTACACTTTTCAATACTCATGTTCTAATAGGTAAAGTAAAAGGTATGGTTGAATGTGCTACAGAGACCAGAGTATCGCTTACAGTGATAACATATCAGATTCTTTTTCAACAATGTGATTTAGTTCTCTGTACTCCATACAGAGATGCTGCCACATTTTATGTGGTAAAATACTGATCTGCAAGCACTGACTGGCAGAGTAATGCCTTTTGATACACCTCCTCAGTGACATGTGAAATGTCTTCTCTTTTTGTCATACCTTTTTTCTTAATAAATAATGCCTTGGCTTTTTAATGGATGGTTACTTTTAAATTAAAGTCCTATACCAAGTGCTTAATACTAAGTGCAAACTGCGTATATCCATTTCAGATCAGTTCATAACCAGAAAATTTTAACTGATTGCTGCTTCTTAGTTATATGTAGTAAAGTGTTTACTTTGAAAAATCCTTTGAGATCTTGTTTTCATTTTTTCTCACATTTTCTTCTGGACCTGATATCAAATCTGCTTGCTTGCATTTTAGGTTGTGGTTTGTCTATTAGATATGGCTTCTTCTATTACGCATTCACTTGGAAAGGAACAGGGATTCATTTTCATTTCAAGTCTGTGAGAACTGTAACAGTTGAGGGCTCTGACTCATGTTCAGAGGCATTTTGAGACTGAATGCTGAAATGGCTCTGAACATAGAGAGTGACATGAGATGTGTTTTTCCCGAGTGGCAGCAGTTTTCAGATGAATATAGCAACGTTAGCTGCTGGTAAATTTATGGCTGCAAATAGCTTATGTGAACTACAGTTGCTTATAAAGCAGTTCACTCTGTTTCTCATCTTTTCTTTGCAAGAAAGCCATCACAATTGTGCAGCTGCTATTATAATTTCTGCTCCAGAGAAAAAAATGTTTTTTTAAGGTTATACCAGTGTTGATTTACTTAGACCACATGTTTAGAGGGGATTGCCCAAAGTAATTGCAAAAGACTGATTTTCTTCAGTCCAATCATCCCAACACTGATTGGATAATCATCAATGAAATTTAGTGGACTATTAACTTACGTGGTTAGTAACCATACTTACTATTATGAACTTACTATTCTAATACTACAAAACTATTTCAGCCTAATTCAGATGGTGTATCTTTACCAGTGAGCGTTATCATTAACAGTCTGGTGGCTCGGGACTTAATCCTGTATTTCTAATTGCTTTTTGCAAACCTGATCTTTTAAGTGTCCCAATTGACCTGCTTGCATTTCATAGTTACTCTAAATTACTAGTCAGTATTCTAGTTAAGTATAAAATAATCCTTGTCATGCCCTCAACTTCAGATGTCCTGCATCCATTTCCTAGTTTGGAAAATGGCACCAGACAGCTGGGGTCTGGCAGCATTGCGGCAATCCTGTGTGGTCATTTTCCCTGGACTGTGGCTAATTGATCACAAAAGTCTGTGTTGGTGTGTTGATGCTTCAGGAGCACAAACGATCCTCCATAGATCTTTTGACAATTTTTGTGTGAGTTCCAATGACTGTGGTTGAGTGTTTGTTAAGTTTATATCTGCACATTGACAGAAAATCTGGCAGTATAAATTAGGTTCAGTGGTGATTACATGAGTAAATGTCATTTAAATTAACATAAGTACACAATATAGACTTTGTGCCAGCCAATTCTCAGGCTTGCTGCCTAGTGTCCCAAAGTGGTTTTCAGTTCTCCAGAGCTTTGTGAGATGCCAGCCCAGCTGAATTCTAGGAATGCTTGCAGGCAGCTTTCCTAAGGACTTGGCTTCTTTTTCCAAAATTAGATTTCCCCTTACAAAAACCCCAGCGTTGCTGCCAAAAGGCCTCTCTTACCTTGCTACTACAAGGGTATTTAATCATCTTTTCCTTTATGCTCCCTAGGTGCCGTTTTCAGATCGTTTTGCAGACCTCTTCCGAATGGCTCTTTGGTATCAAAATTTGCAGCGGAGTTTCCTGCAGATTCCTTCTAGGAATAGCATTATCTACTCATTATGAACTTCATACAAGAAAAGAGGGAGCAGACTTTAAGAGGACTTGCCCCATTTCTAGGTCATTTTTCAGATCTGATGAAACTGCATGAATTGCAGATAAAGGATTTCCACTCCACAGAGTATCTGGATGTCAGCAATACAATGCCTGGTGACATGACTTATGCAGCAAAGATTAGAACATCAGCAGAAAAAGAACTTCAGAATGGGAAAAGTAGTGTTTTTGGGTGTCTGTAAACAAGCTCATTCATTTTTTGGCAAGTTAGATCACCAACAAGACTCCTACTTTTCCATTGCCTATTGGGGTAGAAAAGTTGAAAGCTAGTACTGTGATGTGGAATGTGACACCTGCCTGTTGCTTCACAAAATGCTCAACACACACTACTTTGAGATGATGGATGTAGAGAATGTCATAGTAAGTTTGCTCAGGTTCTACCCTCCTCCATTGTACAGAGTTTTGGTAGAAGGAATATTCCACCCTCTGCCCTTTAAGCAGAGTTGTCTTCATAGTTTTAGCTTGGCAATGGGCAGCACAGTTCTTTTAGTGTGCCAAAATCAGTGGATTCACTATTCCGTCCTTGTTACTAGCTGATTTTGAATGCATCTCGTGCCTTTGTTCATAAAGTAGTCTAAGTCATCACTGTTTTCATCATAGTTTGACTGCCAGAACAGAGACTTCATACAGTGAGTCTGAAAACAGCCTCCATATCAGGATCTTGTTTTAGTGCTGTATTGTGCACTAAATTTGTGAGTGTAAGGGGGAGCAGATGGCTGAAGCCTGGGAGTAGGAAGCTGAGATAGAATCAGTGCCTGCTATGGCTTGTTCATTTGCCCGTGGGAACCAGGAGGGCCAAATTCTGAGGGATGCTCTAGCAGAATGTTTTATGTAAAATACCCAGCTACTTTCTGCTTATGTGTACATTCTTGCTGATTTGAAAGCAACAAGCTTATGAATTGTTTCTTTTGTTCCTGCTCTCTTCTTTCTGTGGTTCCTATTGCCTGCCTCTCTTCCTCTGAAGTTTCATACATGAGGATAACCCTTTCACAAATCCACCTTTCATTAGGCCCATCAGCTTCCCGTATTTCCAAGAATGCCAATGGAAACATATATGTTGAACAAAGAAAAATAATCAGGAAAACAATTGCTATTTTGCTGTCAAAAAGGAAGTGCAAATAATCCAGAATACTGAAAAAATCCTCAGCTTTTTACTGAGACCAGTTATGTAAAACTATTTTCTTATGCTGAAAAAGATATGCTGAGCTTTGCAGTAACAATATGGGTGAAGAAATGAGAGTAGGGAGGGGTGGCTTGTATCTCACCCAGGGGGTTTGGCTGGTCAGCCAAGTCGTGCTGCTTGCACACCTCTTCAAGGCACATTGAATTTCAAGACATTACCAGATAATGGAAGTACCTGAATGGGGTGATGTGAGAAATGAGCCAGAAAGATATGATGCACTGAGGTTTGAGGAGGTTGCATTTGATTCAAAGTGAGGAAGACATCCCAGCTCTAGTTTTATGTGCCATCATTGCATACTGCTTTCTTGTAGATCACTCAGTTGTCATCACCATCAACTTGTGCCTCTCCTATATAGACTCTTTGCAGGCTCACATTATTTCTGACAAGGCATCTCATGCTGCTGGTCCAGCTCACTTAGTCTTGTTTATCCAGTTCTAGGATTGTTCAAATTCAGTTCTCCAAGAATAAATCACTGAGATTCTCTTCTCAATTTCAATGGTTGCTCCAAGAATGCCTGCTATCATTTTAAAAACTGCTGTTTGACTTTGTCCAAGAGCTGTTTGGCAAGGAAAATAGAAGTGCATTCCTGCCTCAGCTTGGCAGGAGGAACCTTCCTCCCTGCTATTCTCTAGTTGGTGTTACTTTCCTGTCTTGTTTGAGCTAGGACTAATGGTAAGCTGTGTCTGGTTTGGGGATTTCAGGATCTCAGATCTATTTTCTAGAACAATGGCTCGCCCTGTGTAGGAGGTCTGGGAGACAGATAGGGAAGCTGCTTAATGGTGGTGTTGAGAAGCTGCCTTTGCTTGTTTCAAGGGTGGCTTGTTCCTAGTGAAGGGTTAGGAGGATGGCTGAGGAAGAGCTGGAAGGAAGGATGCAGCTAAGAGTTGATCATTCTGCCTAGGACTACCCTCTGACACCATTGTCTAGGTTAGCTTAGTGTTTGGCCAGGACAGCCAAAGTATACTTCAAGCTAAGTGTACCTTGATATTGCTGATGTTCATGGTTTCTGTTGCAGTACAAACTCCTGAAGAGGCTGTCAAGAAACCTGTTCTTCCAAGAAACATTGTAGGGATATAGTTTCTTATTTCCAAATTAAAGATAAAATTTAGCACCCCTAGTGCCTTACCAGAGGCTTAGTTCCCTAGATGGAGGTAAACAAGGTGATACAAGCTCTTCAGAGTTTAGCTTTTTTGTGTGATGGCCTGGCTTTGTGTAAGTACCTTGCCTCCCTTTTCCGTACTGCCGCTGTTTAGTTTGGTGCTAAGACAAGAGAAAGGGATGAAACATGGGAGAGGCAAGATCCACAGCAAATCAGGACTGTGTGGCATTGCTAGACAAAGGTTAGCCTGCCTCTCAGAAGTGGAATGGATATGTCGGAGGCCAACCCTAACTGAGCAGTTAGCTTACCTGCATCTTTCAGAGAGAGGTGGCTCTGCACACCAATGATTGGACATGCAAGGCTGCCAACTGGCAATGCATCCAAGACTTGGCAAAGCAACATAGGCTAGACATCCAAAGTTCGAAAAATACTTTCAGAAAAAAAGCTGTAGCCATGAAAGGAGGCTTGAAAACCCCATGACAACTGCAAATAGTAATGAGAACAGCCATATGTGGGTCATATCAGACTATGCAGCAGCAGTCAGAGGTACCAACCTGAGAACACTTGCAGCTTCTGTCCAACCCTCCTTTCTTACTCTAATTGCACTACTGTTCTTGTTTCCTGGGTTGGAGGAGGCAGGTCAGCCTTGGAACTATTGGGGGACAAGATTTTGTTCTCTTTATAATCCCCATTGCATTATTGCATGGTATCAGTGTCCCCAAGACAGGATGTGGCCCATCTTTCCGTACTGGGAGTGTGACACCCCCTCTCCTTGGCTGACCGAGAGGGCACGATCTGAAATTTTCCTTTCTAACTTCATTCACAGCATTTAAATACTTATTTTGATGGATGCTTTAATTGTTTAGAAGCCCGTGAGTCACGAGCTCCTGAACAGGCTTTAGATTTCTAGATTAAAAACTACACTGTAAATTCCCTCGTACTTGGGTGGGGATGGCTGGGGCCAAGCGGCCGAAGTGACCGTGTTTGTGACGGAGGCGCGGAGCCCTGGCCGCGGCGGACCCGCAGGCACACCTGGCCTAACAGAGCAGTTCTGTCCCTGCGTCCTCTCTGCGCTGACCTACTGGAGCTTTATTTTATGGCCGACACGTTGCTCGGCACTGTGCCCGCCCGGCACATCGCGCTACCGCGGCCCCCGAGGCCAGCACAGCCCAGGACCCGGCTGCCCCTACCCGCAGCAAGGCTCGGGCTCCTGTGGCGGGCGGAGGGGCGGGAGCGGGAGGTNCCCGACCCTCCGTCCGCCGGGCGCGGCGTGGGCCGGGGAGTGGCGGCGGAGCCCTGGTGGGGGCTTCGGGGTAACTTCAAGCCTGTTGAAGTGCAGAACTGTCCCCGCCGCCGGGCGCTTCGCCGGGTCCCTGGGAAGGTAAACACCGAGAGAGCCGGAGCCGCTCCGCTCGGTATTAGGCAGCTCTCCTTTTTTTCCAAACCGGAGAAACGTCAGCTCGTCTTCTTAACAGCTGGTCTGATTGTGGTTTTTCTGGTTTTTGCGGGTTTGAGTGCGAAGTGGCACTCTTCTGTCCATTTTCCCTTTTTTCTTAAAGCATCTCTGGTACTTTGAGCCAAAGAGGTTTAGTTTTCTCTCTAAAGAAGCTGGCAGTGGCGTGCAGACACCAGGGTTATGTGCTCCCAGGCTGCTCCCCGCTTTAGGAGCAGGGTTCAGCCGAAGTGGGAGAGATGAAACAATGTCATGTGAAAGATAATCATGGGAAAGGGACAGTATCACACTGCCGTTAATTTATTAAAGATAGGATTCCTGCCAGGTACTCTCCATGTGTTTTCAAATATGTGATTCCTAGGGCATCCGTGGGGAAGGGGTATATTGGCCTTGGAGACCACAAGATAGGATTATTTCTCTGCTGCTGTCACTGTGCTGGGTTCCCCAGCTGTCCTGCCCTGCAGCTCAGCCACTGCCTTCCATGGCAGTTCTGAGGCCTTGGCTAACCAGCACTTCTATGAGAATGTGGTGCAAGACCTACATCAAAAACTTTGGTTTCCTGGCAAACACCTGTTTGTCTAGTCAGGTGTCTTCAGGATTGCCTTTTAGATGGTAGACTGTTTGTGTTGTATACTGTCTGAACAACCATATCTATGCAGATACATAAGTCTTGAAAACTATCTCCAGTATTTAAAGGCAACAACATCTAACATTTTGGTCTTAATAGCATTTTACGTTAATGTTGTTAGTGTGCCTACTGGGGAAGGTGTGTATCTTTAGTGAATATCAGTGGGTTATGTATTAGAAGCCTTTAAATGCTTAGCTATTAGAGTGCTATCCACCTTTACTCAATTTATGTTACATTCCAAAAGCAGACATAAGCTCAAAAAAATCAGAAGTGTGGGAGATCAACTTTACTTTTCTATTTCTTCCTATATCCTTGATAATTTCC
This sequence comes from Erpornis zantholeuca, assembly GCA_013400515.1. Taxonomy (NCBI): domain Eukaryota; kingdom Metazoa; phylum Chordata; class Aves; order Passeriformes; family Timaliidae; genus Erpornis; species Erpornis zantholeuca. Next base: position 22,952 of record VZTN01034049.1, on the reverse strand, counting down.
TCCACTTCCTGTGACTTGATGAGATGTAAGAAATCAGTCTTTGGTTTTAAAAAGTGACCCTTTTGCTGACAGTGAAACTTGAAACAGTAGAAGCAGTTTGCAAAACAAAAGTAACTGTAATGTTAGCAGTACGTTAGTTGGTTCACTTCTAACCACTGTTCCTTCCCCTGCTACTGTGATGGGTGAGTCCAACATCTTTGGTTCTTTTTGCCCTTTGTAAAAGACAAGATTTAAAATGTTTGCTTGACTCTTGAATGGTGCAGAGTTCTGTATTTTAAGTCTTTTAAGATTGTTTCATAAAAGGAGCTAAAAACTGGCAAAGTTATGCTGGATGTGCTATTGTTAATTCCACACTGAGTTGTTGCATGTGCTTCTCTGACAGGCAGGGACGTCCCTGACCCACTCAGGACCATAAGCTCTGAGGTCTGCTGTAGAATGATAGCAGCAGCTCTGTAGCTCTGGGTGGATCTTTTTTTAGCCTAGTTAGACATTATTTTGCTGACTATAGAAATAAATATAATAGACAAGGTTCTATGAAATTCCTTATATTGTGCGCATTGTGATGATTTTGCAACACCTTACATAAACCACAGTCAAGTCCATTAAGTTCCAAACTGCATGGCCCAGTTACATGAGCAATATTCTGCAGTCCGTGTTCTTTTGTTCTAAGGGAAAAATGAGAATAATACAATTGTTGTTAAAGAAGTATTCTACATTTTAAAAATTTCATTATGTTTTAATAATTTTGAAACTATTTTACTTGCTTTCAAAAAGTTAGTATTTGGTTTTGGAGGAAGTTAGTTTCTAACTGACTTTTGATTTTGTTTTTAACTTGTCATTTCCTACTTTCATATATTTAAACTTCAGAATAACTGGTGTGTGAATGTTATTTGCATAACTGATGTGTAATAAATCTATGTTTGTGTTTCAGAATTTTCCCTCCTAGATTTTATATATTGTATATTTGATATATATTTTATATTTATAGGTACTTTACATACATTCTTAAAAACCAAGTTTTGTCTCTGTTGAAGTTTGTCATACCAGAATTTGACCTAACATGAGCCTTCACAGGGCTGGTACAATGAAAGTAGCAAGATCTCTTCTTATAAATGCATATGAATGGCAAAGCTGTAGAGTGTCTTAACAATACCAAGTATCAAATTCTTACTCTGTATGTTTTGAACATTTATCAGATACTTCCTCACAACTTACGTGAAAATGTTTTGGTAGATGCATTTATGCGTATGAAACTTTATGTCATCTGTCTCATATTCTGCTTGAGACACAGCTCAGAGAGCCTGTGAGCCTACTTTGCATACATGCTGTTACACACTCTGCATATTTGCATTTACATACCTGATATTACGCTTGACGTTAAACACGCTCTCTGTTTCAACTTCCTAGATTAGAGATTCAATTTATGAATGCATGCAGATCTATCTAGTTGTTAATAAGGCACCTGATTCTGTAAAATGTGGATACTCCTTGCAAAATCCAAGTACTCCGAAACCCTCTAGAAGTACAGTGGAAGCTAAGAAAACTTTTTAAGGTCTATCACAGAGCTGAATCTTGCAGTCCTTGTTCAGGTAAAAAGAAAAAGGAATTATTTTCCCAGAAGAGCTCCTTCAGCTTGTATGCCTTGAATCATCAACAGCTAGCTTCCCCAGTTCCCAATGAGCCTCATTTGAAGTAAGACTCCTTAGCTCCTCATTATGAAGGAATACAGTCAGGGATATGAGAAGGATCAGTGTGTGTTGGCTGTGTTATTCTTCTGCTGACAGAACAGTGGCTCTGCTAGCGGTACAGGGAAAAATATGGTTCTATCTTCTCCCCTATTCCCACTGTCTATTCCACACTATTGGCTGAGGCTGGGGCAAGAGAAAGGTCCCTTAGTGATGATTGATAGGGCTTTTCATGAAAGATTTGAAGATGCTTGAGGGAGCAGCCCCTGGCATGATTGAGTGATCGTACATTTGCATTGTTGTTACTTGAACAGATATGCTTCAGAAGCTTTCATTTAAGAGTCTAACTGGTATTTTTACAGATAATGGAACAAATTAGACCCATTTGGGTGGAAACAGATAGAATTACACTTGATAAAAGTTTTCCTCATTAAGATTAGTTCTGATTCTTCTGCAGCTTTGCATGCATTAAAACGCATGGCTTTCTGGAGCTAAATATAGTTTCATTCTTACTTTATAAAGCTGCTAGACAAATGTCAGATCCAAAGCACTGAGCTCTCCTCAGAAAGAAACAATTTTTATCAGAAAAGCTGGACAAAAATATAGCACCAACCATTTATGTGACGTAAGCAGGTGCAGTGCTCATTTACTTTATCTGTTGAATCTTTGTCAAATACAGACCTCTAGTATTAGAGCTTTGATCTTTTTCATATATTCACGTGTGTATTTTCAAATATTTCCTGTTAGTAAATAATAAAATCATTATTTTTAGCAGGGCAATATTTTTAGACAACTTGATAAAATAATTTATGTCTTTTTTCACACATTAAGAAGTTATTTAGGAAAAAACTAGCTGTCTGAATGAAATTACATGAAGATGTGAAGAAAAGTTGGGGTTAGCTCTTCAAACAGTTGAACTAAATCAAGCGTGAAAGAAAGCTTCCTGGTGTGGGCAGCCTTAATTTAACAAGAATTCCTGTACAAGTGATTACAGTGTTGTTAGGGGTTCCTCATCCTGGTATCTAGATGAGACTGATCAGATGCCACCTGTAATAAAGCACCCCTATTTGAAAATACTAGGTAAGCCTTTTATCAGAGGGCTCTGTGAAATGTAGAAATATTCTTATTATTATATTTCTCATATAAAAGAGGCTTTTTTGAACCATGGAGATTGTTGGATGGTTTAGCTTCAAATTAATATGTGGAATAAAACTGTCTAAAGATGAAAGATACCTTACTTTTATGTGTGAAAACTGGGGCCAAAGGTAAGATGTGTGTTGCAAACTAATCCTGATCTCGTGAAGCTGTACCATAGATTTTTGTTGTGCAAATTAATATAATGGATTTAAAAATCTGTTGCTAGTGGGTGCAGGGGAGAGTTGTGTAATTTGCATAACACTTTCCTTTTGATAATCTAAACTAGTCTGTGAGTCTGCTGAATTAGATGGATGATAGTCTCTGGTAAAAACTGGGTCGTCTGTTAGCTAAACATATGTAAATAACCAAGTCCAGAAATCTGCTAATTGCTATGGATTCCCTCTGGTATAAGTACTGATTTTAAAAATTCTAATTGATAAGCTTCAAATTGTTTACTGCAGGTATGTAAAAAAACCTGATTCAACTTCCATTGAAGTGAAGACAGGCACCAGCTAGCTTCAGATAAAATTTGATCTGGCCTAAAGGGGTTAGGAGTAGGGCTGCCAGGGAATAGAGCTGCTTTCATCTGAAAATTGAAAATCCTGCTATCTTTCTCAGCATGCTGCTACTCTGTTAAATCTGTTTGGTCTGTGGCAAGTTATTAGAAACATATGTCATCCCTGGATAAAAAAATAATGAAAGTATTCCAAAGAATTTCAGTATAATTTTGTGTTTGTATGTGATTGGAGTAGCATTAAGGAATAGTGTATTTTTACAGTTTTAAGGATTTTGTAATGTAAATGATTGTACTCTTAATATAGTAGTATAAAAAAGCTTCATAGCTCATGGTTTAGGGCTGCATTTGCTGCCTCAATATGGTGGAAAAAGTTTCATTTTTATTTGTTTTGAAACTGTATGGTTTTTTTAAAGGAGTGAATAAGAGACTATTTTTCATGTTTAATTTTGTGAAGAGACAAAATGTCTAAAAATTTCTGAATTATTAATGTTAAAAAAAAAAAAAATTGAAATAATGAGTTACTGCGGGCCACCTGAGCTGCCATAACTGCCTGGCTGCTCGTGGCTAGCTCAGGGCCCCTCTGATGTGTCTCAGCATAACCTTTTTCTTTTACAGACTGAGCAAAGTCGTGTTTCAATGGCCAAACCTAGCACAATAGGTTATATGGTTTCTTAGAGGAGCATGCTTTTTTAATACTTTTAAAAGTAAGTAATTAGTTTTGTATTATGAAGCCCAGAAGTTGAGCGCCAAACATCTCTCAGGTGGGGTAATCAACATCAGTCAGGTTCCTTGTCCTACTTCCATGGGGGGCTGGTATGAGAGCCTCACCTCTGCCATTTTCCATCTGCAAGGAGTACTCTTTATTCTTGATTCCCTGCAAAAATTCGGTCTGGCACCTGGAAGGTCTGCTCCTCTTCTGTGTGTAGCCACTTGCTGAGAATCAGGTCTGCCAAAGCAACACAAGCCTTTGGCCCTGGCTGGCGTGGCACAGCTCGGGTGTCCTCGCAGGGCTGGTGCAGAAGTGCTTCCAGCAGCGTTTTCGGGTTCAATATGTGTTGCTTCCTGCAGTAGTGCATCACTCACACAGCTGCAGGGGTGCTGAATTTAGGAGATTGGCAGTCGTTTGGGAATGGGAAGAGGAATGTCAGCAAGCAGTGAAGCAGTCTGTAATGCCAGAGATATTAGCCAAATCAGGAGAGTAAGAAAATTTGCCTAGGTTTTGTACTTACTATTGAAGTGGAAGAACTGTGAAAGTCAGTGAGAGTTCTTGCCTCACAGAAGACCACAGGAGAGGGCTCCCAGTTTTCTCTGTAAACTGGTTGAAATACAATGTGTTAGTAATTTTACAGAGGATAGCTCACCTTTTTGCATTAACATATGGGAAATAAAATGATCAATAGCCATTAGTCACTCAGCTTTCTTACAGAAAAATGTCATCATTTTAACAAAAGGATGACCAAAGCTGACAGCTGGAGCTTGGTAATAACATTCTGTATCAAATATCAGTAAATGTATTCTAAAATAGCTGGATTGCTTTTTTGGTCTCTGGCTGTATGTGCATAATTAGCTCCTTTTCAAGTGTCACCCAGAGGAAATGTTGGGCCACCTGCATGGGAATAAGTAAATAGCTTTTTTAAATCTTGGTGGATCTTAGTTAGCTCCCTCGGGGAATTCAGTTTTGGTCACTGACATCAGCCTTATTGTCTTTAAAGTCCAAAATCTTTGTCCTGACATACTGGGGTTTGGCCATGAAAGGGAAGGGGGGAAACACTGCTGGAACAACGAGGAGTTTCAGTGTGTGGGTTCTTGTCCTCTGAGAGTTGTATTTCACACTGACAAGACTTAACCGAGCTGAAAGAAGCATCTGTATAATCTTCTGTATTTCCCTGATATGCCATTCTGTGTCGAACAGATGCACCTCAGCACACCTTGGTTAGCCTAGGCCAAAAATAGTAAGTTTCCTACCAGGTCCTTATTAGATCCTGTGGCTCTTTGAAAGGGTGTGAACTTTTTCACATACTTCTGTTTGAGAAGGGTTGTGATGCTTGGCTGTGAAAGAGCTTTGACCATTATTGTAAATACTTGAAGATTTTATACTCCGATTCCTGCTTCACTGCTCTAGGTGCTAGCGCTGTTAGCAGATTGGCTCAGAAGAATATTCTGCCCCACTCAGAGCAACTCCAATTGTCTAAATCAGGGTGAAAATATTAGCAACCCAGCAATGCTCAGAATGTTGTGGTAGTTACACAGTAGTGGAGTTGTGCTGTGGAGACAGGGGTATCAGTGCTCCAGTAGTCTTGTAAGACCACCAGAAAAAACCATCAGGGAGACCTTTACCACTTCTCAGCTTCAAATCTGTCCCTGCACAAAAGCTCTTTCCCTGATTTCAGACGTCGCTGTAATATCCTTCACTGGCTGGCTCAGCATTTCTTAGTTTCTTTGGCTTTGTCCTATTTTTAAGGAGCTGGTTTGTATTATGTTGGCATTTTTAAGAAACACCAGATGAATGACACTGGAAAATTAATTCATTGTTTACTTGCAAGGTGATTTGTGGGACAGTAGCAAAGTTACCCAACTAGTATGCGTTGAGCAGGATGTGGCTGGGTGAGCATTTCCCTTGTGGAGCTCCTCCTGGAGTCTCCAACTCCTATTTGACTAGTGTCAGTCAACTTGGTGTCTCTTGTCTTGAATTCAACAAGAACTCCACCAGTTGCATCCATCTGTGTGTGTGGGTAAGCACTGACTTTTCCATGAGGAAAGGAACTGTCTTAGCTTAATCTGCATTGAAGAGTTCATCTTAGATCCTGTTAATTATACTGAAAAAAGTTGTAGTGCGAAAAAAATACTTGCCAACTCATTAGGCTACAGCTGGAAGCCCAGGGAGACATGCTGATGCTTTCAAGTACAAAACCAGCTGCTCTCCCCCCACCCCCTGGAGTTATAAGGAGGGTAAAGATGATTGCTTTATACTGTGAAGTGTTGCTATGTCTAAGAACCACTTTGGAATCGGCCATCAAAATCATTGCAGCTCTTTTCCCTAGAAAAGCTAAAGGGGTGATCTGAACTGGGACAATTAGTTGAAGAAAGCTGTAATTGGAGCCATGCTTTACTGTGGCAGCTCTCCTTCTGGCAGGGCCCACATTCATATCCTGCTGTTTTGCTTTTGCTGCCAGTCAGCCAGTTGGTTTTCTTTTGTCCTGAAAGTTCAGTTTTATGCCCAGGAGGAGGCCTGGTAAAAAAACATCGTTAGTAGTCCTCTAGAGATCTGTGGTCAAGCAGAACTACTAGATCCCGGTGCACTAAATCCTGTGAGAGTCATAGTATTTGTTCCACTAAAAATAGGGTGCAGCTGTAAGTGTGAAAGAGATGATGAGAGAGAGCTTCTCTTGAGTTGTTAATAAAATGCCTTATAATGAAAGGGATTAAAAATCAACATTATAAAAAAGCCAAATATAATATTGCTGTTTCAGACTTTAGTTCTGTGAGGGAATATTTACTTGGACTATCTAAATTACAGTAATAGAGGAGACCGGATCCTTGGAATGTTTTAATTAGTATCAATTTGTATACAAAATTTTCTTTGCAGAAGCTATTTTTAGCCTTGTTTGAACAGCGGAAGTTGCTTTGTAAAGGAAGTTTTCCTAGAAAACTTCAAGCTTATTTTTGCTAGTTTTATAACCCTAACAATTTAAAACTTATGTATAAAAAATGAAGACCACTTCTACTGATTACTTGTGTCAGGCCTTTGGCTTCTGGATTAATTTTGATTTAGTGTGGTGTCTTTGTCTTTAGTGTGGGTTCTATTGCACCCATTAACTTCAGACAGAACAGCATTTATTTATTTTAAAGTACTTCTTATTTTTCTCTTTTTTTTCCTTCCTATTCTCATAGTTCCTTTTGTGAAGTTTCTTCTCTATTCAATTACTAATGTTTTTGTTCCCTTACCCCTTACCCTGTCCTGTAGTTTTATCCAGTGTTTAGTTACTCCCTTCCTTTGCTTTTTTAATGGCTCTGCTACTATCATTGCCTTGTTCCTCCTTTATATTGCTCTGGTGATAAGAATTCTGTTGCATTTCTGGTAGTAGCAATTGAACTAGAAATTTCACAAAGCTATGTGGAGGTAAAATCAGACAGTCCTATGTACACATACATCTGTTTAGCTTTTTTAAGAGAAAACCTCAAAATCCATGCGTATTATTTTCCCCCTCTATGCTCCAATCCAGTCTGAAGAAACACATGATGCAGAAATCAGTGGATAAAATTCCCTGCCCTGTCTTACTCACGAAGTTTAGCTGTACAATTGAAATAATGGGAAGTTAAATAATAGACTAGTGAGTTGGATGTAGATAGCTCATCAAAAGAGTAACAAAACACTCAGTATTCTATGGGAGGGTGGGTGTGAATGAAGTACAAATACTATGAAAGATGGAAATCAACAGGAAAATGCGTTGTACAACAAAATACAGAAAAGTCAGAGTTTGTCTGGGATTCATTGTTTTTTTAATATTTTGGCTTCTCTTGCTTAGTTGGTCACTGGTAAACAGTGTTGCTCTGCTGCAGATACCTTTATCTATTATTTTACTGTACAACTAACAGATGTTGTATTGGACTCTCTATGACTAGGCAGGGTTCAGTGGGTCTGCTCCCTAGAAGAGGCAGGATTAGACACAGGCTTTGGAGTAAGCAGTTGAATCCAGAGGCATTTTGAAATGCCCGGTAATGAGTCAGCTGGGGTACCAGTTGCCCCGTGAGTGCTAGTAGTACCTAGAGGGACAGAGTGGCCGAGGAAGAGAAGTGATTCCTATGAAAGCAGTGATCAGGAGCTTTAGGAGGAGCTTATCACACCAGTCTCTTCTTGAGGGAAGCAAATTTTTACTCCCTGTATTAATGGGTACTATGGTCACACAGTCCCAGTGCCTGGTAGTTTCTCTGGGACACAACTTGATGTGCAAGATTGCTATAGTTTTATGTTATGCTATAGGAGGCCAATGTACAGGATGTTTTAGATTCTAGAAGAGAATGTTTGGAGGTCATTTGGAGATCGGTAAGATTATACAAAAGAACCAAACTTGGGGCATGCTACGAATAGAATAATTACAAAAAGGGTCAGGTATTGTAAGAAGACCTGGATTCTATTATGGATTAGATGCAGGTAAAAAGGCAAGGGAATACATTATTTTTAAGGAAACCTGTGTACTTTAGTAGATAATGAACAAGTATAGGAGATAGGGTTTCCACATCTGACACTAATATAAAAATGAGCATTTTATCTTTGAGACAGTTAATCAGTCATTCATGATTCATGCTTTGTGTATGGTTTTTGCTATTGTAGCCCATTTTCAGAATGCCTGCAGAGGCAGAGCAATTAATATGCTTTTTTCCTATACTTTTATTTTAAATTTGATACATATCTTCATTTGTTCTGCCACACTTCTCTCAAACTGAATTCAGAAGCAAAATTAACTTGATGGCTTCTTAGAGGTATTTCACAATTGTGTTCCAAGTTTTTGCAGTTGGCTGAAAAACAGTAGCAAGGATCTGAATAGGATTTTGTTTCTCGTTAAAGTAGTGGGGCAAGATTCTGTTGCTTGTCTGCTGTGCCATGAGGTATTTTACTTCCAAGGATTTCTTGCCTTCAGTCTTCAGGAAAATAGCAACACAGCGAAAATAGTTCTTAGCAGAGGACCCTCCAGCCATTGTATGTATAGTGTTTGTGACAGTCTACATTTTAAGTGCCTGGATCCAAGAAAGAAAAGAGTTAATGAGCTTAATGTTTTGATGATGAAGATGCCTGGTTTAGTCCATGATAAATCTGTAGTAACTGATCTATGTATTACATCAAGTGAGTTTTTCTTTGAATACTGGAGTGATAAATATTTTTACACAGTCTTTTATACCAAGGAGTAGAGATGACCAATGTGTACACTTTGGCAATCTTGATAATCAGCATCATATTAGAGTCACATTGGAGGGCATCTAGCACATGGAAAATGGGCAAAAATTCTTGGTTGCTTTCATGATAGAAAGGAATTCAATTTAGTAATTATTACGGTGGAGCAAGGCAGAGTATAATTTCTGTCTCCTAGAGCTCACCAGCTGCATGCTATTTACTCAGGAGTGGTGTTGCAGAATTGGGAAATAATGTATAGTCATTGCAATAATTTAAAATCACAGAACAGTTTCCAGGTGTGAGAACCCCCCAGCCAGATTGTAGCCATAAAGATTGTGGGTTTGATAGTAGGGTATATAAAATATCACACACTGGTGTAGGGCTGGGAGTGGGAGAGATAATAAAATAAACAATTTACAATAGTTACTATAACTGAGAATGCTATTTTTTAAATCTTGAAAGACTAGAAATATTTTCCATGTGGCTTCATTGACTACAATTCCAAATAGACACTCAAGTCAAAAAGTAATGAGGGGCTTTTATTCCTGACTTAAATCATCAGAGACCATCCTCCACTCCTGAGTTATAGTAATTCAAACTTTGACCACAGTATTTTAATTTCAGTACTTTTGTTTATGATTACCTCTGTGTGCCTTTTTACACTGGAATGGTCAGATTGACTTGCTGATGGTACCTCATATTTGTCCATGTTTACTAATTCTCTCCTTTGTTATGCTCTCGATCAGTTTGCTAGTCTGGAGGCCATAATAGGTATCTTCTCAGCTGTTATCGTAGAGAGCTTTGGCATATTTACTGACTATGTCTTCCAGCTGTTTGTAAACCCTGTGATTTAAATACTGTGCTAGCAGTATGGCCAACCCAAAATATGGTAATTTTGAGTAAAAGACACTCAAGTCAGAGGACTTGCAGGTATTTGACATCATAGCCTTACCAATTGCTGGGGTCCTACCAACTGACATGAACCCACTCTATCAACTCCAAGGAAAACAAGGTGACGATAAAGAGAAAAACATACAGGAAAAAATAAGTAAAGTAAAACTACAAGCATTTTATTTCTTTCTCCGGGTCATG
>VZTN01034048.1:156011-186260 GCA_013400515.1 Erpornis zantholeuca | reverse complement strand
ACAAGAGGAGGCTTGAACCTGTACGAGATCAGTGATGTGCTGCTTCTTTTCTGAGTGGGGCACCTGGTGGGAAAGGTGGTGGTTTTCAGAAGTAAAAAGCCTCAGGTTCCAGTAATCACTGTTTGGAAATTGTTTTATGTCTCAGTGCAGTCCTGTGGCATCTTGGAAATGCTCCTTATCCAGGATTCAGACCTGAAGTTTGATATGATGACACAAGTAACAGACATTTTGGTTAAACTGTTGTGGTTTTTGGGATGTTCTTCAGTAGCTGGTTATTTAGTCAGTCTCTGAAGCCTTGAACTGCTTAGATAGTGCTGCTGCATGGAGTCACATTATGAAGTTTGTGGAGCTTGTGCAGCTGCTGGGAACTGTTGGTCTCTGACTAATAACATACAGTAACTCTGTGGGTCTGGAGGGGATCTGTCAGGGAAATAAAGCTCATCTAACTACGGGTATCTTATTAAGCACATCTTGCATGAATGCTTAGTGCTGTAACTTTTAATGGGATCTGTGTGAAACCCAATCAAGATAGGCATATAATAGCTACAGATAAAGACATTGTGGTTGTCAGAAAGCAATGAGGGAGGCTGTTAACTTCTATGTTCTTGTCTTCAGCTTCAAATAGATTACCAGCCTTAATTTGCCAAAGAATAGAAGGTCAAAAGAACTCTAGAATTTTAAAAGCCTTTTTCAGGAGGAGGGAAGGAGAACTGACACTTGGTGACAGTGAACTGACACTTACATGGGGTGTTAAAGAAAGCATGTTTGAAATAAAGTAATTTGGAAACTGTGGGCCTTACCAAACAGTAGGAAAGATGTGAGATGAAGCTGGATCTGTGAAGAGGCCAGGAAACAGGGAGTCTCACTTGGGTTTGGGAAGACAAAGCAGGACTGAAGTCACTATGGGGACCAACCAAGATGTGTGTGAGCAATCCTCTTTATCTCTGCCCTCTTTTTGCTCTTGCTGCTCTTAGGAAAGGCAGCAGCATTTTGAGAGCTGTGCCACCATAGCAGCTCTCAAGGAATGAGGCACAGCCTCGGTGACGTACATGTTTCAAGAAACAAATGCATCTGTCCTGGTGCTGTAGCTTTTCCCCTCATTAAAAGATGATGTTCTTTAATCATAAATTAGCAGTTGGTGTTTGTGTGCATGTGAATCTCTGAGGGAATCAAGGAGGCTGGATGCTCATCTGGGTCTGTCCTGCCCTCAATTCTTTCTTCTTATCTCAAAAAAATCCAATACAAGCAAAAAACTGTAAACTGAACTGCTGCCTTTCATCCAGAGCTGCTGTGTCAGTGACACAGTCACTCAAGGCAATACACTCCAAGGCTTAGCTGAGGTGGGGAAGAGGCATTTGCTTATTTCGTAAAATAATTCAAAATTTCTATCTGATCTTAGTTTGAACAGAAAGGTACCTCAGTAGACACTGGCAGTGAATTTATGATGGCAACAAAGCAGGAGTTCACAAGCTGTGACCAGAGCTTTGTTACAGAGCCCTGTGCTTAAGGTTAACATGAGGCAATTTCCCTCTTTGTGCTGCAGGGTTTGTAAATTTATATTGTACCAAATACAGGAAAGTCCTATTTTTTTTTTTTACAGCACACTATGCACTTGGAATTCTGACTGTACCTTCATTTTGTCTGCTGCAGTGATTCCGTGTTCCTGTTATGAAATGTTTTAATAATAAAATGTGTTTTTAATATTTAAATTGTTCAAGCTGTCTTCCTTAATTACTTGGGGTCTAGGGGCTTTTTGAATGCTTGCAACAAGTTGGACAAACAGCAGATACTTCTTTGCCTGTGTGTAAAATTTTTCTTTTAATTTTTTTATTTTTAATGAATTTTTCAGAGATTGCAGTGCAAGTACCAGAGCCCAAAGAGGCTTCAAATGTATAGTGCTGCAAACAAAAACAGCAGGAGTGTGAACTTGCAGAGTGTATGTCACTGAAAAAGATGAGTGTCAAAAATAATGAGGCAAGCTAAGAAGATATTCTGCTTGCTGCCCCTAGAAAAAGGGGAAATTATGCCTATTAGCTAAAGGAACTGGGAGTAGAAATAAAGTGAATTACGGAAGTCTCAGCTGTAATAAAAGTTAGTAAGGCAATAAGTGAGCTGCATCAGTAGAGAAAGAATTTTTGCAATATTTAATAGTAAAAGAGAAGTCACAAAGATTAAAAGATAAATGAATAGTTTAGGGAGGAAGGAACATCTGAATTTGTTTGTTGCAGTAGAAAATCATTGAGCAATGAAAAAAAAGAAGTATTGTCTATGAAACAAGTTGTTTTTGAGGTTTCTTTCCTTTTTTTTATTTTCTTTCTTTCTTTCTTTTTCCTCTTGCTGTTTCAGCTGAAATGTCAGAGTGTAATTAGGTTAGTTTTCTTCTGAGAAGTCAGGGTAGGAACTGATTTATATAGTTGTTCCTACATTTGGAACCTAAAGTGAGTGCTTGTTAGACCAGTCCTTGCTAGTTAATTTGTGAGTTGAAAATAGTTCAATTTTGGTGGAAATGTAGACAAATACCTGCCTGGCTCCTGTAGCTGTTTAACTGGGTAAGTGGAAAACCAGGTAGCTACTAATAATCATTACATCGTTCTTATGCTAGCTGTGACTCCTTTAGCTTCGGTGAGATTGCTCAGTGCTTAGGGATTTTTATTGGTGCCCCAAGGCAAGAGATTCCTGAAGGCCCATGTGTGCTGTTTAGGGGAGGAGTTGTGAAGAGCTTTCAGTTTTACAGGTCTGTGCCTGGTCATGGGTCTGCCATCACCAGACCTCGTGGTGTTTTACTCCTGTCTTTGCACTGTTGCAGCTGCAGTTTGGTCCCAAGGCACCCACACAAGCTAATTGATGGAGAGCTGTGTCTGATGTCCTGAACCATGGTTATTAAAGCAGTGGTTGAAAGGAATCCAGACCACAGAGTCAGAATGAGAACTTCTTACTTTTAGTGAGAAAGTGGCAGGTGGGCAGGGAAATATCAGGAAATATTTTGAAAGGGATAGAACAGTGGTGTTTCCTGCTTTCAACACAGCTACTCACTGAGGTGTTTATTGCTTCTTGAACACATAGCTTTAAACAATGTGCAGCTCTGAACGCTCGCTTGTCAAAACGAGCCATTGGTTATTGCGTGTACCGCACGCGTGTCTTAGTCAAAAAGTCTGTTTCTTCACCCAGATTAATCCAGGCTACATTGGGCAAGAAAATCACCTGGTAATCTTCCAGAGTAAAAGGTGGATAGTATGTGGAGCAGCATCTTCTTTCTGTTATGGTAGATGGTGTGAACTTCCCCCCCTTTAGATGTGTTGAGGTATAACTTGCATTTATTACTTCCAGACTGGGTTACTACAGCAAGCCAGGCCCTCAGCTCAGTGAATTGTTGTGTACATCCTATTGCTGTTTCATATATTTCAAATCCTTCAGTCTCAAAGCTTGTTGATGGGACAGATATACAGTAAAGCCTTGCTTCATTTGTTACTGACTGACAATATCCTATTCCAAAAAAGCTTAAGGATGATCATCAAAAGATCTACAGAGAATGCAATCTTTGTGTGACAAAAGGTAACGTGAGATCAAACCCCATCACACTGATATGGAATTATCAACTTGCAAAATGAGAGGAGATGCAAAGGGGAAAAAATCACTTGTGAAATCCTCAAAGCACAATAGTCTATAATTCTGAACTGCTGTAGTTAGTGTTTAGATGCTGTAGTGTGAGATGCTCTGAAATTCTGAGGGTGCAACACAGGACTTGCAAAAAATGTTAAGTGAATTTTACTCAATTTTGAAACATTTAAAATTATAGTAGCTGACTCTTAACAAAGAGGGGTCTTTATTCCAGAGCATTTAAATGTATCTGTAATGCTTCTCTTCCTTGATGAAGCATGGTTATCACTCTGCCTTTGTATTTTGCAGGACAGTGCCTCAAGAGCAAAGGCAAAATTTTACTACTTATAAAAAACTGCATTCTCCCTCTACTACAGAGAGGAACCCACTCCTTTTTAGTGTGTTGAAGTCTGTCTCAGAAGCTGTTACAAGTGTTACCTTATTGTGTGTGCTTTAAACTTCTCATTTTTAATGTGTTTTTTGAACCAGTTTCAAATCGGTGAGCCTCCACAGTTAAGTCGCGAGGTTTTGGGTTGTGGTTTTTTCACCGAATCTAGAGAATGCCTAAGTTCTTTTTCTGTTAGGTTTATAAATTATTTGCATTATTATTACTAGAGAATTGTCAGTGAGAGATAAAAGTTTGGTTTCCTATGTCCATTACAACTTCTGCAAATGTTGTACAAGTGTGTTGCCTATCTTACAAAATGAAATGAAACCTTTTTTAAAACAGTTTTCTTGGTCATATTGCATCACTGAGAAAACAACTTCTGCCCAACTTAAAATATTCCAGTATCCTCTTTGTCATCTATGTGGTTGTTCATGTGCTTCATCTAGAAATAAGCTTCTCTTAAAAAAGTTGTTTTACTGGGGAACGGCCTGTGTATCTCCTCCACCTTCCAGTCCTGGATGATGTTTTTTTGCAGTTTCTTTCCCAAAGGCTGGATACTTGTGAAGAGGATATGATGTTCAGTCAGTCTGGTGCCTTAGGTCTGGAAGGATAAAGCTGAGATGGTTCCTATTTTTACTTGTTCCTTATTGTCCTACCCTTGTCAAAGGAGGTTTAAAGGTAGAAATCAAGTGGTGAAGGAAAGCTCAGATTATTTTTGTTGCCAGTTACTTGTGGTAGAGTTGAGTGCACACAAGCCTTGAAGGCGAACACTGTGTTTGAAGGGAAACCACAAGGACTGGTCCCCTTGAATTCTGTTTTCTGTTCATAGATTTTTAGCAGAAAACACATGCTCTCTGAATTATGCAGTAGAAAATCTGCTGTGCTGGACACTCATGTTCCTACACTGACTGTATCAGTACCATTTGTGTTTCTGTAATACAATTGCTCAATATTTGCAAAAGAAGGCAAGCATGTTTCCAAGGAACTTAGTCTACTATAGTAACCAGCTGCCGAGTAATAAACATTCACACCTCCTCTCTTTTTAAAGCCTGGCAGCTGTAGGCACCCACATTCTGCCCTGTTCATTCCTGGCATGTTTAGCTATGTGATGACCTCTTCATCTTATCCTAAATAATTCAAAACAGCCATTATGTTCATTCCGAGCTGTGCTTGAGCATGGTACACTGTGTTTGGGGGAGCTAAGGGACAGGAACACAGCTCCTGCTGGCTCTGAATGCCAGGAGGAGCCTCAAGTGGAAGTGGGACTGGCAATGGAAGAAAGCCCTCTTGTGCTGTGCCCACCATCTACGACCCAGATGCATTTGGGGTGTTTTTGGGAGTTTTTGGTGGGAGGTTGTCTAGCTGGGTTGAGCTGAGAGCTCAGCAGCTTTGTGGCTCTGAGGTGGATATGTTGGTGGCTTTCTACCCCCAGTGCCCTTCCCTGTAGAAATGTCTCTTCAGTCTGACTCACTATCTTCGGCCTGCAGGGTGGGGAAGAAAGGTGCACATCCCTGTCTCACTTTATGATCTCTTAGAATAACAGAGAAAGGAAGAAATTTTGGGAGGGAAGGGAAAAGAGAAGTAGGTACCATAGGTTTTACTGTAACAGTTTGGAAGCAGTTGACTAGATATGGAAACAAACAGTTAAAGGATTTTTTCTCTTTCTGAGTTAGATTTTTCAATAAAAAACTTTGTGTTTTATCTTGTTTTTGTTTTTGTTTTTTCCCAATTAAATAAAAACCACCAAAAATTGATATATCAAAATCAAGTCTCTGAAAAATAATGGTGTTGTTTTTTTTTTTTTTTGCCAGACTCATTATTGCTTCTTCAAAATTATTCATGTAAATGAATTTTTTACTCTAAATTCTCTCACTCCTGGAAGTTCAACTTTCTTTGTCTTAGAGTTTAGGCTGAAGTCTTTTACAGCTTCAGATTTCCTTTCCAATTAAAAAAATTTAGACTGGCATGGGAAAAAACAATCATAATGAACCTGCTGGGTTTGGGTGGTATATCTGTGGATGCCACCTTGGAAATCTGTATATTCCTGGGGAAGGAAGGAAGGGAAGAAACATCGAAAAACCTCTCCTGAATTTCAGCCATGGTGGACTCTAAATATTTTTCCCCTCTTACTGTTTCTAGTTTTTAGACATTAGAACTTAGAATTGAAGGGATTCAATCCCTAGGAGTGAAGGAAAGCATGTAAAAAATGTTTCATCCTTTTTGAAAAAAATTTCAAGCCTGAAATATAACAAAAAAACCCTCTTAGATTTTCATATCTTATCTGAAAGTTAAGCTAGGAGAGAAATGTCAGTCATTCCTCTAATATATTTGTGAGGATAGGCTGGGTTTTTTTGTGAGTGTGTGCTTCTTAATGATATTTTTGGTATTTTTTTTCAGATGAAACAGGATATGTCATAAGCCCTACTAAAATAACCTCCTAGCATGAAAAGAGGTTTTGTTTTACATTAGTCTGCTGCTTGTCATGTAATCATCTGAAAATGCAGAGGGGAGGGAAGGATTTTTGAAAACTCAGCTTCTTAGCCTTCCTGTGATGAAAGAGATCTTAATTTACTTCTAAATGACGGAGAGGGGTGTATGTAATAAATAAAGTATTAAAAAAAGTCCCGTTGATGCCATTTTCCGTCAAGGGCTTGCTGAAAGGGAGGGGCTTGAACATCTGGGTTACTGAGAAGCAAAATACCAACAATGACAAGGTTTTGCAGCTCCTTTTGTTTTTTCCCAAAGGCCAGGGCCTTGCAGAGCAAGGTTCAGCTCTAGCTGAAGGTGTTTTGGTGGGACTCTGCTGTGAGGGAAGGACTGTGTTCTGCATGGCTTTTCGGGGGGCTCCTGAAAAGATTTGGGGGGGGTTGTTTGGTTGTTTTTGTATTGCTTGTTTTGTATTGTTTTGGGGCTTTTTTTTCCCCTGAAATGAAAGGTCTTCTTTTGAATACAACTCCCACTTTACCTGAACCTCCAGCTTCCAGGCTTTTCTAGAAAGCATGGCAGTTTTGGCTTGCATTTCAGGGTAACTTATCTTGTTTTTTTTTTTACTCATTCAAAGTCCCTAGAATCTATAGAAATCATTGAACCGATTGTGTCACTTTGGTTCATTTGGTGACACTGTGCTTTAGTGAGAACAACACCTTCAACACCTGCTCACTTAGGAGTACATTTCATTGTGTTTTATGCTTTTGGCTTTCCACTGTGGAGTCCTGCACTTTGTGGGAAGTGTTTGCTGTGCATGATGTTAGCAGTGGGAGAAGCTATAACTGTACTTGGGTCATGTGAAATGACTGCCTGCATTTATCATTTTGACCCATCACCTATTAAATGTCTGGTGGGAACTGGTTTCAGACCTGTGCAGTAGTATGGAAGAATAAAAAATTTCCTGCAACTTTTATTTAGACCAGTCAATATAGCCCATATTAAGCAGTTGGTTTATGTGCTCCCAAGTTAAGATAGATCAGGAAAGAACACTGGGACTGTAAGTGTTGTCCTCATGGTAGAAGCAAAAAAGATCAAGAAAAGAGTAGAATAGGGCCCTCAGAATTTCATTTAAGTGTTCTGAAAAGTAGTTGACACCATTAATATTTGTACCAAGCAGCTCTGTAATTGGGTCATTATTTACCTATGCCAGGCACAAGGGCGAATGAGTCCAACACGTTAGCAGCTGTTGAACTGCACACAGGGCATGGATTACATTGCACGCCCTATTGTTCAGTTTAAAATTAACATGCCATAATCCTCATTAAAACATCATATGTGATATTTCATTGTGGTTATTACACAGTTATCATTAAGGCAAATTGTATTACTGAGTTACATTTAATAATGCAGTGCACTGTAACAGTTGCAAATATTTCAATTAGAAAGTAGATTATGCCTGTAGGATAATTTAGCATTTTCTTTCAGCCTGTAAGAAATTAAAGAAAAAATTATCTTTTTTTTTTGGTTGTTGTTTGTTTGTTCTTTCTTTTTAAAAGTTGTGGATTAGCTGAGGTTTTTATTCTCTGTCATGCATCTTTCCCTTCTCATTCACGGTCCTTTAGCTTTGAGACTGAATGTCAGGGTGAAGGTGGAAATACCATCAGCAGGATAAGCTCTGCAAGGGGAAAATTAGTCCTGCTCTAACTTTTACCTTTTTCTCTAAGTATATAGAGAAATTAATTTTCATATCAGCCAATCACTCTCCTTCTACCATCTTAAAATTCACCATAGCTCCAAAAAGTTAAATTTAGTGTGTCATATTCTTATCTTAGTCAGAGGAACCTTGAGCTTCTTTATGCTGAGGAATTGGCTTGATAATGTCGTCATCCTCCCCTCCTGAGTATCACCTGGGATTTGATTAAGAAAAAATTTCCTCAGTGCTGCTGTCCTCAAATGTTGCTGATCTAAAATGTCAGACAGGTTTAATTCTGGTCTGTTGCTGTTTTCAGCATTTATCCTCAGCCTCGCACTGCTGTGCTCTTCAATATGAATCTCCCACAAAACCCCATATGTGAATTGTCTGTAGAATTTGTGCATCAGCGTGATATCCATGAACAACAACACTTACATAAAATGGAATGCAGGTACATGCTTACAGGTTCAGGTGGTTTCTTTTTTTTTTCCTGCTGTTATGGAAATGCTTTTGTTTTACAGAATATCTGTAATAAAAGCTGAGTTCAATTTCAGTTATGGAGAGTGGAGCAAAGAGTTTGTGGGCTTGCATTACAGTTGAGATGCAAGTGAATGGTAGCTACTTCTGAATTTGTATCTTTGCTGCAGATAGTTGCTAGCATTCAAATTTCAGGCCTGTGAGAGAGGTGTTCAGTCGTGCAAGTGAGCTGAAGTTGTATTCATACATCTTTGTGGGCAACAAACAGCATTTGGGGATAAATACAAGAATGAAAAAGTGTAACTATTTCTTAACTCCCATATACTTTGTGCCTGTGTAATGAATATACTCGCACCCAAGAACTGTTGGAGGTGGGGTTAAGTCAGCCTTATTTGCCTGGCGTTGGCTATTGTAGTTAAAGGAAAATTTAGTTACCTGAGTATCTTCTCTCCTGTTCACAGCTAGGCTCTTCCTTGACCAAGGTGTACCTAATGCTTTCACTGAACATTTTCTGCCTCTAACGTGTTGAGAATATGATGCCCTTTAGGATGCTCGGCGTCTCTCAGAGAGTCATAAAGGTCTAACAAACAATGTCAGCATCTCAGTATAGAAGGGGATGTTTATGCCCAGTCACACAAAACCCCAGGGGCAGGTTTGAAAAACACCAGCTGAATAATCTGACCAGGTACTTCTGCTGTGTTTAACAAGAAGGGTATTTATGTGGAAAAATTAGCAAGGTCTCATGTGAAAAAAAAAATGGGCTCTTGATATAATCTCAGATTCTGTAATTGCAAAGTAAAGGTCACATCCTTTAGTTCTTACTTGTTCAATTTATACCACAGTAACCTAAGTGCAAAATGGGTAGAAGCAAGGGCCAGTTTCGGTCTCCAAGTTTGGAGTTTAGTCTGCTGAATAAGAAAATGTGCACAAAAGAATTGGTGAGTTTAAAGGATACAGTCAGTTTTCACTTTGGTTTTCAATCAGAGAAAACAAACTCCGTGGAAGACTAAGACTCTGTAGAAACTGGCTTTGATAAGCAGGAAATCATGACAGAAAAATTCCAGACAGCTTTAGGAATGCAGAAAGATGATCTTAACTTTTTTAATACTTATAATACATTTACTAGTATTATCCCCTTAAAGAAATGACATACATAGAAGAAAAAAAGTGATAGCTTCAGTATTATTTACTTGAAGTGTTGTCCAGAAATTAATAATGTTTTTGCAGTATCCTCTACTATCTCATTCATTGTTTGGGACTTGTCCTTGTTTGCTTGTTGAACATTAAATGAAAATAAATCCTTCCTAAATATGTCAAGTAAGTCTTTTGGCTGAAGTAATTGGCATGAGGACGAAGATATGCCAGGTTGGGTTCCCAGCAACGCAGCTTGTCTTGGAAGGAGATGTGGAAATATATTGATATTTTGCATGGGACTCACACTGTTATTAGGAAGAATGGCATCATCATTTAAAATTAGTTAAAAAACATATTCAAAAGAATTAAATATATACTTTACTGTATAGTATTGCTGTTTCTAGCTTTATTCAGCTTGGATGGCTCCAGGTCCTGGTTGAAACTGGAAATACAATACAATTCTTGTACAATACCTTGACAGAATGGTTTTTTTTCTACAGTGTGAGCTGATACTAGAAGCTGCAGACATCTAATTTGTTTACCTCAGCATAACTTATTGTTAAACAGAAGAAATTAAAAGCCTCACATCATATTTCTCACTGCAGAGGTGAATTGCAGTCTGGAAGAAAGTGCAGCCATGTTTTGTTGATGAATGTCATACATATTTATTAGTCCTCACTTAAAAGATTACTGTAAATCAGTATCATGCTTGTAAAGTTAGCTTGTAAAGAAAATATTACTTATATGGAAATATTGAATCTGTTGACTTTCAGGTGTGCTTGTACTTATAATACTTGCAAAAGTGATGAAGTGTTTTGAAACACCACCTTCTGCAGACCTTGGTAGTGAGTGACAATAGAAGTTGAGATACAATTTTGAATCTGATAATCTAAGACCAACTAAGCATAGGAGAAGATTTTCTGTCCTAATTTGTCTGAAGGCAGGAGTGCTTCAATTTCCTTTCACTAAAACCCTCCTAAAACCTTCACGGCTTTTGGAGGATTAACAGAACTTTAGTGCATCAATGATAAATTTGATTTTTAGATTTCAGCAGCTGGTACTTTACCTCAGACCGACTATGTTCATCTTTCCTCCCTGCAGACATGCATATTATAGAATATTGATTTTAAACTCTTCATCCAGGTCAGGTAGATCTTGGTAGAGAAATAAAAATATAATCTTTTTGTCGTCGTTATTCCTACTGTGATTTTTAGAGAACACATGCTTTCCATTGGTCAGATGAAAATGTTTTCTGCAGCAACTAAGTAGAAAAGAAATGTGATGTAAAAACAAAACTAAATTTCTTGTATCCAAAGCTGTCTTTAAAACTAATGTAATAAATAATGATAACTAATAATACTCTTATTCCTTTTATCCAAACCACGCCTTTAAGCCAATTCATAACTTAATGACTTGTACACAGGAGAGTGAAAATAGGGGTAATTCAGAGCTGACACTAGTCTGTATCTCACCTTCATCCTGGGAAGCCCCATAGGAGTTAATTATCTCTGCAGCTCCTTGACCCAAAAGCTGGATGAAAAGAGCTCCAAGGTGGTGAAGACACTAAAGCCTTTTCAGCACTAAGTCCTTAAAGCCTGGATCTTGTTGTGGATGGTGTTGACATGCACGAGCAAAAGTTAATATAACATGATGTTACTTCATTTTTTTTTCGGAGAAGTGGTGATGGCTGCAGAGGCTGGTCAGGGGTGCATGTGGGATTGAGAATATAAACTACCTTACATGCTCTGAGGGGGGAACCCCTTGCTGACGGGCAGATACAGGGAGGCCACCCTTCTCAAAACCCCTGTGCTTGCTCATCGTGATGCTAAGCCTCTCTCTGCAGATAGCAGGTGAATTTATGTTAATAAACCTTTAACCCTTCCACAAAGCAATCCCTGTTAGAAACTGTCTTGCTACTTCTTCAGACAACTGTGAGATCTCCTGTGCAAGGGTGAGGGTTGAAAGTGCCTTTCTCTTCTATTCTCTGCTGCACTTTATGTTTTCCAACATGAGTGAACAGGAGTGAGTTTTCCAACATGAGTGAAGAATTCCTGAGGATACTGACCCTTTCTATCGTTCACCCTACAGACTTAACTGCACAGGGTTTGATTTTATCTGCTGAGAGGAGTGACCTGGATCCCCTCTGTAGCCAGGGATTCCAGGGCTGCATCACAACAGGCTTCAGACTCAGGGGGGTTCAACTGGCATTTCACAAATATTTATCCTGGAACTTCTGGGACATTGGCACCTCTTGTTTATTTAAAAAAGCTCATCAGCTGTCGATTATAGCACTTTTACCAGCTGTAAAAGTGTTTCCCAAACTTCTCTCTAGCCTGGAGTGCTCTCCGGTGAGCTCGCTCCCTGCCTGCAGTCCCTGTGTGCTCCGGTTGCTCTCATTATCTGTGGGAAGCTCCACTTCGCCACTCAGTGTTCACTATGAAAATATTCACTGCTGTGTTGGCAGTGATGTAGCACATCGAATTCCTGCTCAGACCTGAAGAAGGGTTTTTGTTTTGTGCAATGATACTCTTTTTAAAAGATATGAAATAAGGTAACTACCCCAGTGTATAAATCTAAATCAACTGCTTGCTTTTTTTTTTTCTTTTGTCTCCTTAACTCTTTGTTCAGTTTTGTCTTAAGCTAAAATAAGTTTTAAGATAATTGAGATCCGTGTTACTTTTAGCAGAAATATCTGTGATGGCAAATAGGTTTTAAGCTAGCAGGAGCTTGAGAGAGGGCACAATTTCCTGCATGTACAGTAACTTTCAGTACTGTCAAGAGGCAGCTTATTTTTTTTCTTTATAGGTAAGGTTACCTAAGGTTTATAGGTAACGCCTGGTGAGCAGAAGTAAATCAGCAAAGGCAGCTTTCATTATGACAAGCTGATTTGCCAGGGTATATAGGTGAGTTTAATGGAAATAAAGGGTTCTATTGGTTACTTAAGTGAATAAGTTCTTTCAGCGAGGAAATTGGGTTTTCTGTTCTCCTACTCAATGCTGGAATAAATTAAAGCAATGACCAAACAAAAAACATACCACCGTTTTCCCCACAGGTTTTTTAGGACCAAGAGGTCTTGTTCTTTCCTGAAAGAAGAGCTATTACAAAAAAAAAGAGAAATTGTGCACAGCACTGTAAAAGAAGTTTTGGACACAAATGTGGTCTCTTGGATATATGACCACAGTAAAAGTGCTGCTTCTGTTGAGGTTATCGTCCAGTCACGTGATTTGGAGAATGAAGTCTTTCAGAAAAATACTAACTGGGGTAACTGCCCTTTGTAACACCTCTGTTTCTAAAAATGGGTAGAAAATAGTAATGAAAGAAGGTAGCAAAACCCAAGAAAAATATTGTATCATATATTCTATGAGTCTTTTTCTCTTTCCCCACCCCCTCACATTTGGGACCATACTGGGATTTTTTTCTATCACATTTCAGTTTAAAATTAAATATTCCCAAAGTAATAAACTGACCTTCAAATGAAAAAAATACTTAGTTATGTAGATTTTCATAGCCTTAGTTGTTGGGAAATGAAGGGCAAATTCCCTGCTTTTGAGGCTTCTCTTATTGGAGGAAGTCAGAAAGATAAAGGATACATGGGCCTGATTGTAGGCAGTAAAGCATGCACCTCGTCCTGGGGAGCTCGCAGGTAAGACTGAAGGCACCAGGACATGTTTTGCTGAGTGACTGAGTGCTTTGGCATGCACTGGTTGGTAATGCCTGGCTTTTCCTTAGAGTTCATCTCCTGAGCTTGTCCTTGCACTTAAGTCACGTCCTTCAGGGCATAGTGCTCAGCTTCGAGGAACAGAAAAAGTTTGACAGGTGGAAAAAGAGGTGTATTTTCCCCTCAAGAGCGATATTCATTGGCACTTCAACACCTTCACGGTTTCCTAATAGTAGCAGCTGTAGAGTTTCTATTTCCAGCCTTGCATGAAACACTCTTGGGATGAACCTGAATGATCTGCATTTTGTTCACATTCCCTGAGGCGTTGCTTTCCCTGAGCCTACCCAAATGTAAATATAAAAACTGGTCCTGACATCTCCTCTGTAATTATTGCCAGTTTTTCCTGTCATACTGTAAGTATGATGTACTCTGAGTAGGCAGACTGTGTTGTGTTTTACTCTGTACTATGCATCAACCCCACATGAATTGATAATCACAATGAAGTAACAATAATATGCCTAGTTTTTAGCCACTGACACAAAACACATGAAAATGGGTCTTATCTGCCTTCAGTTAAAGCTTATTCTAAGAAAAGAACTGATTTCTGCATGGGGGAAAACTCTTCTTTACTCAGCTGGTATTTGTTCCTAATGTACAAGCCAGCCAAATGCCTGTGGTCCAGGAAGATACAGGATGCTGAGACTCTCCTGACTCTACCCCTAGGAGATAATTGCTCTCCTTAGCACTTAGAGGATTTCCAGTCGGTGTTTTTAAGCCCTAAACATGTAGGGAAAATAGTGCAATAAAACTCAAAGTAAGAACTCATGAAAGGGGAAGGTTATACTTAGGAAACTTTTAAGCAAGTCGATCTTAAGTGTTTATACTCTGCAAACATATATTTCATTCTCTCACATCGTGAATTTGCAAGCACCAAGTTGAGCACATCCAAGTGGACTCTTTGTAGAGAATAAAGGACACAAGTTGACAATGCCTCATTGAGTCTGAGAGGGTACCTCTCAATAATGGTGACAAACTAGTTTCTGGAGAGGTACTTTATGGTGTTCCGTAGTCTTCAGCTCTTTCAGTGTGGCCCTTTGTCTCAGAATCTTGTTTACTACAGCTTCCATAAATCTTCATCTGGGTTGTTACCTATTTTCTGGTTTTTGACTAATTTCAAACATGGAGGAGTTGTGCCCTGTTTTTGTTTAAAAAGAAAGAAGTGGATATGCTGCAACATTCTTGCAATTGTGGCTTTGTGCCTGTGACAGAAGAAAGATGTTTGTATTTCTTCTAGAGCTGTTGCCCTGGGAGTGGGGTCCTGCACTGTAAATGTAGGCTTTTTTCTTTTGCTTTGTGCTGTTTTTTGGTTCTTCACACACATACCAACCTCCAGATAATATTTCTGTAACAAAACCCTGTGATCATTGGGCAAAAGACTTGGTGCAGCTGTGCCCTTTGCTTAGGTTGTATATAGGTAACCTCTTACTGCAAAGTACCTTTTGAAAACTTTATCCTTCTTTTCATTCAAGCACCCAGAATGTTTATTCCTATCAAAAAAGGAAGAGGAAACCCATTCAAATGAAAACAGACCCAGAGGCATTTTGGCTGAGCATGCAGTAAGTTGTTGCTTCTGAACATTCTTTTTGGATTGTTATAGCTTCCTATTTGGTAACATTAACAAAATCCTTAAATTCGATGTGCAACATTAAAATATAAACTGATACAGCAAAACCAGTTACTTTCTTCCCTGTGCTAAGCTGTGTTGAACTATATTGGCTGAAAGAGAAGATATTGCTATAAAATTACCCCAAGAGTTTATTGCTAGTAGTAATGTACAGAATTATGAGTGCAGTTCTACAGGCAACAATCTTCTAGGATGGGGCATATCTTCTGTTTTAATTTACCCCTCATAACATCTTGGCCACTGTACTGGTTTCTGTTTGTTTTCACCAGGAACAATTTTTGCAATATTCCTTGTTTAAGAGTATTCGTGGCATTTGTCTTCAAGACCCAGCAGGTGAGATAGCAGAGCAGTTAAAAATAACTGGAGGATTTTTGGAGGAGCATGGTGGTGGTGGAAATAGGTGCCATGATATCGTTAAACCCCTTTAAACTGTTTCCATTTAAAATTGGAGGTAGAAATGTGTGGGTTCTATAGGCATTTTTTACAGGGCTTGTATAACACTTGGGGCTATGTGCAATTTGCTGGGAGTGACAGATGATTGATTTTGTGCTAAGGGAAAGTGGATGGTTGCATTTGTGAGTGTTTTGAGTTCAAAAGTCCAGAAGTTAGGTGTGCGAAAAAAAACACTTTATGATGAAGTGTTGCATTTTAGAGAATACAAAGTAAAGCAGAGGATGTGTCTAATTATTAATGAGTTCCTGGCCTATGCTTTTTTTTTTACTTTTTTTTTTTTGTTTTTTTTTTTTTTTTTAAAGTAATTTCAGTTCTCTGTGAAAGGTACTAGAAAAAAACCAAAAATACCCAGCCTTCTGCTTCATCTAGCTATTTCAGTGAGAAGAAGCATCATACCTTTACTGGATATAGGCAAAAAGAAATAGGAAAGATTAATTCTAGAGTATTTCTTGGTTGTATTTTTAGCCTTTTCCTTTATTAGGTGAATAAGTGTTTGCATCTTGATGATATTGGATCAAAG
Organism: Erpornis zantholeuca; assembly: GCA_013400515.1. Classification (NCBI taxonomy): domain Eukaryota; kingdom Metazoa; phylum Chordata; class Aves; order Passeriformes; family Timaliidae; genus Erpornis; species Erpornis zantholeuca. The sequence goes on along the minus strand of VZTN01034048.1, from coordinate 170,229 downwards.
GGAAAACTAGACTTTTCAGTGGTTTCAAATATTCTAATGTGTGTGTGTGGGGGGGGTTTTTTCTGTTGGTGGGCAATTTCTTTTTCCTTTTCAGTTTTAAAATCTTTAGTTCTCAAAATATTCAGGTGGTGCTTTTTCCTAATTTGTTAATTTAATTTGCTTTCTCGGTCATACTCCTCAGGAAAGTGAGATGAGAAGTTGAAGGAAAAAATACTGGTTAAGAGAAGCATGATTTATGCATTTCACACTTGGAGAAAATGTGGGGTTTTTGTTTGGTTTGGGGTTTTCTTTACAGTAAAATGTGTTGAGTTTTCCTTTTTTTCTTTTTATGACTTCTTTGGAAATGGGGCAATAATCTAGATATTGTTGCACTTGTGCAGTTATCTGACCTTTTTATTGATCATAAAATTATCTAAAGTTCAGTCAGATCCATGGAGTGCTGAGAGAAAGCTTCCCCTTGCCTCTGGTCTCCACATCTGCAGCTTTCTGATCATTTTTCTGTGTCCCATGGAAGAGTTCCTGAAGGAAGCAGGCTGCTTTGTCGACAGCTGCTCCTCTACGCAACTCACTCTTTTATTGCTTGTTCTCTGGTCTGTGAGGCTTGCAGAGAACTAATGGGTTCTCTGGTTAATCATGTGGTAATCCTCTGAAAACATTCTGTCCTGGTGTGCTGCAGTCAGAGCAGAGGGTCTCGGGTCTCAGGTCATTCATCTTTTAAAAAAAAATCCTTCAACTGAAGCTAATTTTTCACTGTTTCCATCTTTATTTGCCTTTCTACTGATGATAGCAGATAGCAGCACTCCATGCTTGATTCTAGACCTCCCTGTTCCAGAGTTGCAGGATATTTAAGAGTGAACCTTGCTGGCTTTGCTAGGGGAGAATTGACATGGCTCGCTGATGGCTTCAGCTTTATGTGGCAGCAGCACCACAGTGGGTTTTTGTCTGCATTTTTCTCCCTCCCTAAAACAGCAACCAAATAAAGTGGCTTAATTTTAATATTGAAAATACTTAGCTTAATCCATCTCTTTACGTCTCCTTTTCCTGGTTTTTTATGAGCAGTAGTCCAGGGTCTGCAGTTCCACAAGGGAGTGTCAGAGTTTGGAGATTTTGACTGATATGGATTGAATGAAAGAGGTGGAATGAGGTTCATAGGGATGTGCATCTTCTCTTTAATTATGGGGGCTGAATCATGACCACAAGCCCCTTTTCAACTTTTTTTTTCCCAATGCCATTTTATCAGCCAAGCATTTACACAACATTGGCCGTTCAGAGGCTTGGGGGGATCTTTAAATAACACCTTCGTTAGGGTTCTTATGCGGGAAAAGTACAGGAAGGAACATTTTCAGAATTGCCTTTAGGGGAGCTACATATAGTGAGTGCTGACCCTGCAAATGTGCAGAGATGAAAATAATGGTTGGATTACAGTAATTCACAGTGCAGGAAGGAAGCACAAGATTGCACATTAAAAAAAAAAAAAAGTAGTTCCCCATGCATTTGGAAAAAATACTATAAATTCTTCCTTGTACCTTTTTTTTTAAACTTGCTCTTCTTTAAAAAAAAAACCACCTGTACACATTAAAAAAAAAAAAAGGCAAATAAAAAATAAAAACAAATAAATAATACAAACAAACAAAACTAAAAACAAAACAATCCAAACCTCGAATAAGTCTTCCGGTACTTTACACAAAGACAGTCTGTTGTGTTTGGTGTAAGAATAGCTATGCAGAGTTGTAGAGCCTGAGTCACTCTGGGGGTTAAACAAGGCAACAGTCCTTTCAATCCTCAGAAATCCACAGATCTAGGTAAAGGCTGTGTAAAGATCCATTAGCAGGAGTTTCTTTCCATGCCACCCACAATTAATAGCCAGGTGTGAATACTCCCAAGTATAAATGAATCCTCTAGGATTAAGGTTTGTGTCTTTTTGGGTTGGTAATGAAATGAAGCCAGTCGTGAAATGCCTGGATGGAAGAAGTCAGTGGCAGTATTTGGTGCATCTAGTTCAGGAGATAAGACCTTCCTTTGCTATTGATGAAATCACCTGCAAAGAAATGAAGAAATGGCCTAAAGGCAGACTGACTTTTTGAATGTTATGTGATAGTTCCATTTTTAACCAGTCCAGCAAAATTGAAGCAGTGAAATGGTAGAGGACTAAAAGATAAAGCAGATGAGCTCTGGCTCAGAGCACGGAGAGAGAGGTCTCTCTGCACTGCAGTGCCTCGTTGTAAAGGCACAGCTGCAGGTCCTGGAAGGGCTGTGGCAGCAAAGGCAGACAACAAAGGCACTTTGGGTGGTGCTCTGTGCAAGGGGCTCACACTGCTGCTCTCCAGGGAAGGGGCAAAGGATGACCCCACAGTGGTAGTGGAAGGACTTTGCACTCTGGGGAGGCTTCATGTGGTCTGAAAAGCTTTTGTTGTGAAACCAGCTGTTCCCAGATCCTTTGGGAAGAAGGAAGGAAGGAGCTATTGGGTAGGACCTGCTCTGCAGACTGTCATCTCTCACCAGAGAGGGTGCTGAGGTGTGGCTGGGCTGCAGAGTGCTTCGGAAAAACAGGATGTAAAAGACATTTGACATCCAGAGGTTGGTGGGACCTGTGGTTTAATGCAAAAACAATTCTATTCTAGATGGTTATAAATCTTAGTAATCATCTAGAACACAAACACCTGCCTTCAAGTATAAAATATAAGAACTTATAAGAAATTAGTAAAACATGGTCCAGTCCTGGAGTATCTGTAAGAACAATGGAAATGATATTGCTTAGTAAGTTTCACCAAAAACCCCCCACAAAACTTGTCATTTTTAAGAATCAAACTTTGCTTTTAAAATGCCAGGTTTTTCCAGGTCTGAACTGAAAATAGATTCTAGTCTGTAGTTTGTTTAAGTCAGATGATGAAATGAGAAAAATAACCTCTTGCATCAAACGTGGAAATGGCAGGTCCATCACACAGCTGGGTGGAAATAATAATTCAGACTTTCAGTGGAAGATCTTAAAATGAAAAACAAAGAAGAAAATTTCAGTGAAGATATTTGTTTAAATATATAATTCAAGTGAAAATTCCTTCTAGAATATCCATGGGATTTAATTATGCATTATTCAGGTCACTTCCCCCAAGAGGGGAATGTCGATACATATATTGATGTTTGTTCAAACAAGAGTTGGGTACTTCTAATTTACTACTGTACTTTTCTGACTTAGTTGTTGATTGGAGCTTTCTCAACACCCAGTCTGTTGAATTATAGAGAGATATAAGTACACCTTATTTCACATGCCATGTTAATATGAAAGTGTAGCAATACTTGAGTTTGTTTAAAATAAATGTTACTGATATTGCACGTACAAAACTTGTGGAATGCATTGGGAAATCATGGTTTGCAGGATTGGAAATAAGCTAGTTTTCAAACTAAAACCAGCTCTGAAATTATAAAACTCTTCCTCTTGTACAAATTGCCTGTATTTTTATGGGGTATTTTTTGAACTGTACAATGCTACTTCCTTAATAGAAGAAATAAAACCAAAACTGTTTGCTAGGGGTTTAATAATAATATAAAAATAAGAAAGCAGGACTCGGACCTAGTCCCTGTTTATGTGATCAAAAGGCACTTTTTCTTAGTGGGGTCTCTGCTATTAAGCAAAGTATTATGATAGTAAAAGTTGCCAGAAATCCATTTTGACTACATAAGGTGTGAAAAGCTTAATTATGAATGAGTAAGCACACTCTGGTTGGCATGGAAATACAGAAGCTAATTTTGCACCAGTCACATTTTCATGCTGCAGTGGCTTGACTTATTAGCTATTGCTTTCCCATTAGCTCCAAAATCCAACCTTCTCCCTCTGTGCTTCCAAAAATACTAAGTTATGCTTGCAGTAGGAATGGAGTGAAAGTGCACCTTGTTTGAGCACAGGTAACTCACCTTCTGGCTTGAATCCTTCGCTCATTGAAATGCAAGGTTTACAGATTATATAACTTGGAGGGCTGGAAAGTAAACAGAACTCCCAAAATACTCTAGACTGTTTTTGTATGCCAAGTTTTCTGCAAAGCTGCCTCTCCACCAACCCTGGCTGAAGAGTCCTGGTCTGTAGGATTTTCATGGAAAAGCTGTTTCTAAAAGCAGACCCGAGATGTGCTGATCTGGATGGTCCTGTGCAGAATCAGTGGCTTGGGCATATGGAGGGCACAGTGCAATCTGAGTCATAAAAACATCTGGACATAAACTACACCTGTGCTTTTCCATTGAGGCTGTAAGGCAGGGTTGGGTACAACCTTGCAGAGGGAAAGACCTGATGTCTATCCTAAATGGAAAGAATATTAAGTTATTTGGCTCCATAGTGTACCAAAATATATAATTTCTCCTTTGCAAGAAATATAAATAGTTGGACATATATTCTCAAGTAGGTATGTTTCAAGAATGCCCATCTGACCACTTGACAGGTGAAACTAATTCGGTTGATGTCTGAGATGCTCTTAAAGCCTAAAAACGATTTTATTTTCAGGGCATAATTACATGTCTGCCTTGTTTTACTACATTAACAGTGTAAGTCAAGTTTCTAAAGGTTGCCAATGACATGAATTACTGAGAAGCTGAGAGTGTGCAGTGACAGCGAGTATTAAAAAAACCTGAAGTTTCCAAGAAATGAAAGCCTTTGACTCAAAGGGAAATGTCATGAATTTATGGATTGATTAAAAAAAGGAAACTTAAGTGTTTTGTTTTTTTTTTTTTTAAGTAAAATTATTTTATATATGGAAGCTGTCCCATAGAATACATGCAATGAGGCTTTTGAGATGCAGTCTCCCTTGAACTTCTCAGACCAGCCGTGTGAGAACATGCTTTCTAACATTTACTGAATTTGATACATGGGGAGGAGGCAGGGAGCTGGCAGATTGGGCCAGAGGTAGGGGACTTGAAACCAAATAACATGATTCTGTTGAATGACTTGTATATGGCTTAGTGCATCTCCACAAGGTCTTATTGGAGTCAGTAAAGCCATATGATAGCAAGAGTTGGCTGTTGTGATTATTCTTACAGGATTAATGTTGTAGCTCTGCATTCAAAGTGCTTTGCAGCTGCCCACAGGTGCCTTGTACATACTGCTTGGTAGGCAGGTCTAGGGATGGGGACAGGCAATACTATTTAATACATTTTTCCCCTGTGAATTTCGCTGATTCTACAATCTGTTAATAGAATTAAAAAGAGTATTTTCATGCTAATTGTCATTAAATCTTTCAAATTTCAGAGAAGAGGCTTGGAGTCTTTAGCAGATGGTTGAAAATGAAATGCACTTTGGGGGAAACAGAAGCTCTGCCAAATCTGGACCTTGAACAGAACTAGTCAAATAAACAGAAGTGAGACACAGCAGGGGTGGTTTGGAATAGGCTTTGTTATGGCCAGAAAGCTTCAGGCTGTGAATGACCTAATCAACCTAAGCTCCAGACATATACCTAAATTAGCTTCCACTCTACCAATCCTCAGAGTACTCCATTTTTCTTTACTCAAACACCATCCTAACAGACCTGAGCTCTTTTAGAAAATGGAAGCCTATAACTGTCCAAGCTTGTCCTCTTTTCGCTGTATTTGTCCTATTCAACTCTCCTAATGCCTGTATTCTTAATTTTCTCCTTTAGTTTTCCCATTCTTTTTCCTGACTCAATTCTGGCAATTTTCATGCATTTGTTGAGTTTCAAATGTTTGTTCTATGAGAACGAGAAAAAAGAGCATTGGGAGCAAAGCTCCTCAGTGTGGAAGCGCTCTGGAAGGCTGTTCTGTTCCCACTTATCCAAAAGGATTTCTGTGTGACCTTGTCTCCTGCCTCATTTCCATCTTTGCAGCGTGGGGATAAAGTAACACGCTCTGCCAGCGAAAGGGAAGCCATGCTTAATGTCATATAAAGCACCGTTCCAAAGGGGTCCCTTGCTGTCTGCATTTGCTACCCTGCATGGTCCCTGCTGCACTCAGGGCTGCTGTTTCCAGCTGGAGCAGCAAACAAGGGCCTGCCTCTGTTCATTTAACCAGACTTGGCTTGATTTGCTGTGTGCAGCCCACAGCCATGGCTGTGCACAGCCCCGCTCGGACAGCGGCTGCGGAGCGTGTCCGTGAATGTCACACGGACGTGGGCTTGCTCTGGAGACACCAGTGCAGGCAAGAAGCTGAAATGGAATAACATGGCTCTGGTCGTGCTAAAGCATTAGCCAGGGCAATGACAAAGTGCTATAAGCATCCTCCAGTCAATAGCTAAGTAAAGGCAGCATAGCATCATGTTGGTCTCCAGTGTTTAAAGAATGGTTCAGCGTGAAATTTGAATGGCAACAGCTTGTGTGTCTCTGTGGTGAATTCGATCAACTAATTGGACTAGCTTTGTTTAAAAAATAATACATCATGTATGCATATTAGATACCCAGTGTATATTAAATATAATAAAATATTAAGCATATAGTTGTATAAATCTTTCACACTTGACACTTTTTATTCAAAAATCATATAGCCTCCTGGCCTTTGAATCAGTCTCTGCTTTGTACCAATAGACACGGACTTGCAAAACCTTTTTGTGAAAAGTAGGTTACCTTTGAGAATAAAGAGGCTATTTAGGGGGTTTGATGTGGGTACATAAATAGACACTTGAGTTTATGAGGCATTATTGCTCTGGAATTCACGGGGACTGGAATTAACCTGGTGTAATAGGTGTTGGTTTGCATCGCCTGAGGTGGTATGCCTAAATTCTGCAACATTATTGTGCTTTTAACATGAATTCAGTGGTTCACACAGAGATATGCAGGGGATCATGTAATTTCCCTTTGTCATTCTGGTTTCAAGTGACCATAGTAGTAATGATTTACTGGAATTCTAATTCCCTTAACAATTACTAGGCACACTGGAGCCCACTGGGTTTTATTCAGAGCTCATTGAAGCTAATGGAGGGGAAAAAAAATCCCTTTGACCTCATTTGGCATTGGCTCAAGCTCTTTGCAGCTGAAGCTGATGGCTTCATCAAAATCCACTTAACCTTCCAGGGATGAGTGTGTGACAGGGACTGGTCATCAGGTCATTCTGGAGTTTCATGGCTTTGCTGGGACAGGTGTATACACTTTTACCTCATCATTCCCTTTATTACCAGTCTAGGTGAAAGGAGCAATTTCGACAGCAGCAGAAGCCCGAGTGATGATTTCTGATATGGTCTCTAATGACAGGGTCCAACCTCAGCATTGTTTGGGTAACTCAGGATTCATAGTTAATAATAAGTACAACAGAGGGGTATGACTTGGAATTAACATTCTGAAATGTTTGTTTTCCTCGTTTTCACAGTTTTGAAACATCCTCAGGTTAAAAAACAAATTATGTGCCTCCCTTCCACTCCATTATTTATTTATATCCCTCAGTCTTTCCACGTTTTAGATGTGCCTTTCCAATGAACAAACCTACCCAAATAAACACCTAAATATAAGCAACTATAAGAATGTTGTTTTGGAGCTGATTTCTCTTTCAAGACAATAGAAAACAAATAGGAATTTTACAGATGAAAAGAAGAAAATGATCAGCCTTCCTTAACTCTTCCTCAAAAATATGACAAATTCCACACAATCATCTCTTTAATGTTCTGCATTATAATATAAACAAAAATTTAGACATGTTATTGTCATATTAAAGGTTTTCTTGGAAAAATAACCTATCAGAAACTCACCTGATTCTGTTCAGCTTAGTAGGACACAGAAGGAAGGTTTTCACAGAGTTTCTCCAAGTTAGAGCCCATCAGGACACCACAAGAGCTTTGCTATTCCCCAGTGCCATGTATTGTTGTATGAAAGGATAGACTCAGTGAACCTACAAACTCGAGCTTGTTTCACTGCCCCTAAGGATTAGAAAAGAGCCCAAGACAAACATGAGTCTGAACCTGGTCTTGGGCAAGCTGCTGTAGGGAGCCCTGTGTGGTGTCCTGGGCTCCCTCCCAATGGCAAGGAAAGCAGCAAGATCTGCTTGTTGGCTCCTCTGGGGCAAAACTGAAGGGAAAGACCTCTTTCCTTTTCATTGGGCTGATGTACCGGGTTAGGATGCTGCAAATAACTGCTTGTGAGATAACCAGGCTTTGCATTTCCTGTGTTGGAGGCATTGGCCATGGATCTTCTGAGAGTATATTCCCGTCCCTTTGATTAGTGCTAGCAGCAGGGAAGGCTGTTTCCACCACTGAGGGATATGTTTTCAAAGCAATGTGTAGGGCTTTGGAATGTGACACCATTAAATGCTAACGTTCATTTTCAAATAAGGAGCCTCAAGGCTAGAGGTAACTCTTTGATCTTTAAAAAGCTTGCCACACAGAAGAGTGAGTTTGAATGTATACTTATATCTGCAAACACTTGCAAGTAATTAGATTTTAGTTTCAGGGCTGCAGGACTTTGCAGAAATTATTCAGATTTCAAAAGGCTCAAAATAAACATCAATTTCTATTTATCTCATGGGATTGAGGGGGCATAAAACAAACCTTTAATGACCTGAGCCATTATTAATTGTTTTGTTGAAGAGATAAAACCTGTGGGAGTTTGTACATTAAAATGGGATGTGAACCAGCAGAAATCCAAGCAGGATCTGAATTTGATTTAAAGTGGGTAAGAAAATACACAGCTGAGCTTTTCTCTGTTGTTTAAAAGATTATTACGCTAATATATACAGTTTCTTTATTTTTAAGGAAGCATGTCTGGATTGAGCCATAATTATATGTGAAAGCATTTGGGCTAGTCATTCTGTATTGAAGGAGCTGGATCTGTCTAAACAAAATAATGTGCAATTAGGGAGCATGAGGAAGTTGTCTGTTTGCCATATCCGAAAATAAAGTTATCAAATTATTACCCAAATTGTTCCACATCTGACAACTGTATCTACAAAGGCTTCTTATGGGAGCTTTTGAAAGATGGCTCAGGCTTGTATGCTGTATGTGACAGGGGACAATGAAACATAAGAGTTTGGTTTGTTTGATTTTTTCTTTAATTGATTTTTAAAATTTTTTTGTTTGCAAAGTTCCTCACAAGGAGGGCTATTGATAGAAAGTGAACCTTTTTCCTTGTTGGATGAAAAATGGCCTCTTTAGACAAAATAAAAGGTAGCTGACTGCTGGAGTTCTGCTGGCACTCAAACTGATACTTTAATCAATACTTTAAATCAAGACTGCCATCTTGTTGAATTTCACCTTTTTGGGTCTTTTTAGTTGCTTGAATTTTTACTGTGTTTTTTTAAAAAGAAGAATGCCTGGTTTTGTTTAATCCTGTGGGAAATAAATACTGCACTGCAATTCCTAGTTTATTTTATAGCTGTTATTTTTTGATTTTCTTATTAATGTAAGTGAACTTGCTGCAGAACAAGTTTTGCATAACCCTGGTGTGGACAGTCCTACTTTTTCTGTTTATCTCCTTTCCCCTTCTTTTTCTATTACTCCGTATCTACATAGGTTATGAGAGTATTCTCCACCTCCAGTGCTCTCTGTTAAATCCAGTAGTTACTGTCTATCTGTCTCTGAAAATAATGCAGAAACCCTGGAGGGGTTCAAATTATCATGATAATTAGCAAATATGTTTTGCAGAGGGTTAGGAAATACCTTCCACTTCAAAGAAAATACAATGACAGAGATGCTGAAGCGGGTCTGAGTTACAGGCCAGAATTACAGTGACGTAAAGCCTATGACTGTGGTCATACAGTGCCATGGGTCTTGTTCACAGCATGGGACTAGAGCCTAAGGTTGCATAAGTTTGTAATGAAGCATAAATACAGTCTCAAGTATAAACTGTCTTGCTTGTTTGCTATCATGTTAAATCTAAGAGATCTGTATGTTACTTTCCTCCCGTGGCACTAAAAAAGCCACTGTGACTGACGAAGAGAGAACACATTGCCCTAAGAAATGCCTGGAAGAAAATCTTCGTCTTTAAACTGACATCAAAGCTGCATTCACCTTGCTTCAGAATGGGAATTTTGAACTTTTTAAAATCCTGTCCCTTATCTAAACCATTAACTTGCATAGAAGAGGCTTAAAAATTGGTGTTTCGGGGCTAAATAAGGCATTTTTGTTGGAGGTTATTGAGACATGAAATGATTACTTATCATCCCTTGAAATGACATTACATTTAAATGCAATGGTACGTGGGCACTTACCACTACCTTCACCTCTGTTAATCCTTGCTCACAGCCTGCAAATTGAGCATTCTCTCAGCCTTAAGGGATGCACTGAAATTCTCAGAGTTATAATTGGTTTTCAGTGTGCCATCCTGCATGTTGCACAATTTGAAGAGACTCTCTTCCAAACTGGAAACATTTAGTGAACCCCTCCAAACAGAACACATTTAGTGAAGAATACACAAGAATACATGCTCTGTATTCTTTCCCCTGTAATCAGTTTTATCCATGAGTTCACCCAAGATTCAAAGGGAAAATAAAAATTGAATTCATCTTATCATGATTGATTTGGAAATACAGGGGAAAGCCTCTTGGTTATTGATGGTTTTTAAATTGTTGTGCATTGTTAGCTGGGCATGCCTGTGAAATTCATCAGCATTCCACAATCTGCCTCTGTTGTTTGCTTACAGATAGCAGCTCTAAATTTAGATGTGCACAATATAACCTTACCAGACAAAGTTATGGCATTGTCTGAAAGTCTTTGCAAGGTCTGCCTGTATAAATAAGCCCTTTTCCATAGAGGTCCATAAGAACCCAAGCAAAAAAATCTTCTTTAGGAAGGCAGAAGCTGAGGCCTGGTTGAGTTTCCCACTCAATGTGGGAATGGATGGATGATGTCCAAACTCATTGCTCTTCTGAAGTAGTGGTTGGGTTAAAAAGAGAGAAATGGGGAATGAGGCATCACACTGATGCAGATATTCCTGGGTCTTGCTCCAAGGTGGGGGTAAACTCCCAAAGAAACTGGGAGTATGTGAACCATGGTACTGTGCTGGGGAAGCAGGACAAGACAAGAACTTATAAAGGGCTGATTCTTCCTTAACTTTCCTTCTTGCATTCACCCCTGAACTAATGAAAATTATGTGAATCCCCAAAAGGGAGGTCTATAATGGTAAGTGGTTTCTTGTTTTTCCTCTCTAAGGTACCCCAGCAAACACTGCACATCTCTACAAAGGCAGCAGAGTCTTCACTTACAGACCTGATCTTAGGTGACCGTGGTCACAGGTGTGAAGGTGATAAGCAGTTGGTGTTGAGATGCTCCACTGAAGTTTCCAGCAGTGCTGCCACAAGCACACTAAATTTGAAGGTGACTCAGGGTGTGGGGAATAGCATAAATATCCATCTGTATGAAAAATTCATCAGTTTGGAGAGGTGGGAGAAAAGCCTGGAGAAAAGAAGGTTTGGGGGAGACCTTATCACAAACTACAGCTACCTGAAAGGGGGGTGCAGCCAGGTGGGGGTCAGCTTCTTCTCCCATGAAACCAGTAAAAAGACAAGGGGAAATGGCCTCAGGCTGCTCCAGGGGAGGTTTAGGTTGGCCATCAGGAAGAATTTCTTTACTGACAGGGTGGTTAAGAATTGGAATGGGCTGCCCAGGGAAGCGGTGGAGTCACCATCCCTGGAAGGGTCCAAGAAATGGCTGCATGTGGCACTGCTCTGGCTTAGTGGTGGTGTTCAGCCAAAGGTTGGACTCTGTGCTCTTGGAGGCCTTTTTCAGCCTAAATGACTCTGTGATTCTATTCTGTGATTTTAAGGAGTCAGAACTATGTTTCTGTCACATTTGGCTGAATATTAAGTGGTAGAATATGTAATGCCTCTACTTACATAATTGAAACTATTCTTTTTCCAAATTTGACTAGAAAATCGATCTTGTTTTTTTATTAGTGGTGTTAGTTATCTGAAATGGTCATTTTCTCTCACCTGCAAATAAACCACTTGTGTTTCCCAAACTGGTTTTCATGTTCTAAGCAGCATGATAAGCTATGTTTTGCTGCTTTTGTGCAGAAAGGTTTTTGTTATTTCTCTCCTGCTTGTTTGTTTGTGTTTTTTCTCAATAAACCTTATTCTCAGTGAAACAGGTATTTACATTCCATTTAAAAATTGTTTTTGAAAACCTTAGAAAAACTGCTTCACCAATGAATTCCTGAACAATTTTAACACTGAGTAACATCAGCAGAAAATCTGCCATACCTCCTCTGCATTTTAATTTTCTGTTGGTGAATGCCTATAGAACCTCAGCCTCAGCTGGCTCTGATCATTCTTGTGTTTTTCTTCTAATAATGGTCCTGGCTTCCTTGTGGATGAGGGCACATACATTAACATTTTTTTCCTGAAAATTCATTGGGGTTTTTCTGTATTATGGTGTCTTAAGACAAATGCTGTTCAGTTTTTTAGAAGCCATGGCTTAATTGATGGAGCCCTGAACTCCTTCAGTGACGTCCTCTGGTGAACAGAGCATGCTTGTAGCAAAGCCTGATGCTTTTAAAAGGCATCAAGTTTCTCTTTTTGTGAGTGCTGCTAAAACTTCTGAAAGTCTTGGTCTTTGGTATATATAAACTTTCTCAATTTGTTTGAAATGTGTGAGTAACAAGTCTCATCTAGGCCAAGATAAAAAGAGTGCTTGTGATGCTGTGTGGCCAGAGAAAAGGGTCTCCATGCTCTTAGATTTTTCTTTTTCATAATGCAGGAAAATGTGGATGCTGACAGCCTGGTCAGAGAGAGATTTTCAAGAATCAGTGCAGCCATAGCCTGTGAGAAAGGTAACTTTCCCAGGCAGAAAGAATGTAAATAATGCTTCATCTGATGTTTTCCTCTGTTAGATATTTTGAAATGGGCATCATTTGTAATTAGCCTACAGTGTTGAGGGGTGTTAATAAATGAACCAATCATGTAGTCTCTGGACGAAGCTCCCTATAAAAGACTGAGTGTGTGTTAGTAAAAAACCTTCTGCCATTTGATCTTCATTGAGTCCCTGTCACTATTCTCTGTCCCTAAACAACAGAGACAGGAAAACCTGCCCTGTGCTGACAAAGTCACTTGCCTGTGTTTTCCAGTACAGAAAGGTAATCCCAGGATACATTTCCCTACCATGGTGTGAGGGAATTTATACTGTATCTTCCCTAAAGCGTGTTAAATGTCAAAAGGGCAGACTTCAGGTATAAAACCTGCTCCATCTGTTGTGTCAGCTTTGTAGGTTTCTGCTGTCAGGTCAAAGATCAAAGCACTCTTACATTAACAGGATCTCAGAAATGTGGAAAGGAGAGGCAAATAGGCACAAGAAGCATGAGATTCTGAGAAGAAAGTAGTAAGTATTTCTGGCAACTGCTGTTACACCTGCTGAGAGTAAATCACGGCTTTGGACAATAATATGTTTTTGCAGATTGTTCATTGAAATATAAATGTTGAGAGGCTGAGTCAGCACATCCTTTTGTTGCGGTCCTTTTAGAGCCCATATAGAGTGATTTCGATAAATTTTGAGTATCAAAAATGGTTTTCTGTGATGGATTTGCTGTTCATTGACAACAGCTCATTCCTGTCTGACAAAGAGCCTCTGATCTAATGAAAAGCGTGTACTATAAGATAAAGTGACGGTGCCTTCATTTTGTAGCTGCAGACATTATGACTCACCTAAATGACATGGACTATGACAGAGCTGAAATCTGGGAACACTTCTTCCTTTAACTTCAGATCATTCTTCTTTAACTATATTTTGTTGGTAATTGGCTTAGTCTGATGTTCTTTCACCCTCTCAAAACAAGAATTGCTTCTGCATATTAGTTTACTGGAACTGCTCTGATGGTTATTTGAAATTCATTTTTTGAGCCCAAGTGTCCTGTGGTTGCTCTGTTCCTCAAATGCAATTCTGCTTCATTATTGTGAGTAGGAGTTACATGGCAGACATGCTTGTTTCAGTCAAAAAATAAGGCTCAGTATTGAATCAGTTTTATGAGCGCCCCTCGAGTCATTCAAAATCTTGACCACTTTTTGTGAGACAAGGTTATATGTTCATACTGTACCATAAAAGATACTCTATAAATGCACTGATTGAGTAATACTTTTATGTCTTTACAGGGGTATGAAAGAACACTTATGTAATTTACAGTTGCTTAGGAAAAGCTCATGATTAGCTTAACTATTGACGTTTATTTGCAGTATAGCGGGAAAAGAAAAAAGGAACGTTGTGTTAAGTACTTTCTCTAGTGTCTTATATCTTGAAAAATATGCCATGCATTTCAGCTAACAGATGGAGTTCACAGCTGTGCATGTACGTGTAGCCAGTTTGTAGGAAAAAAAAAAA
>VZTN01034048.1:123623-154345 GCA_013400515.1 Erpornis zantholeuca | reverse complement strand
TTTTTAAATCTTGAAAAATATGCCATGCATTTCAGCTAACAGATGGAGTTCACAGCTGTGCATGTACGTGTAGCCAGTTTGTAGGAAAAAAAAAAAAGGAGAAAAGTAGGAATTTCTTTTTACAGAAAAACAGGTTGTTTGGGGTTTATTTTATTTTTTCTCGTCATGTTTTCAAGCATCATTTACTAAGGTCGTTAAATTGGCAGTAGAATCTAGTTGTAGGTGGTGGTTCCCGTGAGATGTTTTTGTAGGGACTGTTGATACGGAAATAATCTCCCAATCTCTTCCAAGTCTGTAGCCATACTCCGTGTTACTGCACTTTCTGTGTCTTTTGTGTATCCATTTGTTTAACCCCTCACAGAATCTACTCCTTCTCCCATGCACACATATCTCATTGGACTATAACGGTGAAGGTTAATTTCCACAGTAAGTCCAAGTATATATTTTTTGCCTTTTTAAAGGAGAGTTGTAGCTATAGAAGGCAGGAGAAAACGAGATGAAGTGAAAGGCATCATTGGTCACTTCTGAGGACTGTTAAGAGATGTGGTACAGAACCCATGGTTTACATCTTTAAAACAAAGTATGCCATTAACTGGGTAATGCTAAGAGGAATTTTATCTAGCCTATAAATACCAGTGAATCTTTTCAACTTCAAATCCCAGTATGGAGACAATTTACAATTGCAATCAAAATGATACACACAATTTAGCTTCAGTACCATCTGTAACTCTGCTGGTATTTTAATAATGAATAAAATTATATCTCGGCAGCAAAAGTCTCACTGAAATAATATACCTTTAATTTCCAAGTGAGACCTCTAAGACTAAGCTACAAAGCCTCTGGTTTACCATGAAATCTCCTTCATGTTTACTATAAAATGGACATACCTGTATTTAAATAGCTATAGTGTGCAAGAGGTCTGTGATTGTGTGAAGCCCCTGTTAAACTCCCTTTAAAGTTCAGGGATTGTGGTTCAGGCAGGAGTTTGCACTGCTGGTCACGAGCACTCCAGCCCTCACTGCACCTCTTGTATCTGCTTCAGCAGAGATGTATGAGCAAGGTCTGTTGCAGGAGCTCTTTGATGATGTGCCAGGCCTTGTGTTCTTGAAGCACCTGCAGGAGGCTTCTTCCCTTAAAATGCTTTCATTACCATGGGAAAGAGCAGGAGGCATGACAGTTACCCTCTTCTGAATTTGTCTTTTTGACTCCATTGTGGGACCTAACCACACCAGTTTCTGGGTTATAATTCTCTTTTTCATTTGTATTTTGCAGAGGGGAGGCAATTTTGGCTCTGTTAATAGTGTGCATGTTATGTCCTGTCCCTCACCTTTCCTTCAGTTGCATCATTGGGAGACACCAGTCCCATGTTCCTACTCTGAGTGCTGCTGTCATGGTATTTATAATTATTTTGTGATGCTTATGGTTGCTAATAGAGTAGCTGCAGCATAGATCTGAGTCTTCCTGTGGCTTGTCAAATACTTTGCATTGATGATGATATTGAGATTGTTGTTGTAAGTACCAGTATAACTAATTACTTATTATAATGATAGGAGATCTTGATGAACTACATAAAAAAATGCAAACTTCTCAGTAAAGTATTTTCTGCACATTTTCTGCACACCACCATTGGTTGAGGGTACAGTACTGCCAAAAGCAGTTAGAGGCTGATGTTTGGAAAATCTGTGGAGCCCGGGGACTGGAGATCTTTCACTGATGGTGTCCTCTTTATCAAAGCTTTTGTTCAGGAAATGTCAGTGACCCTTCTGGATGGCCTTCACAAGTGGAAATCAATGTGTTTTGTCCCCCTGACTCTTCAGGTGAACAAGGGAAACAGGAGCAGGACAGGTTTGTTAACACATCTCTGTTGTGGCTGCTAACAATCCTGCCTGTGTTCCAGGGATTGATCCTCTTCAAAGGATCTGCTCTAAGAAACATTAGCATGACCATGATGGGTTCCTGGGGTTTGTGATTTTCTAAATATCTTCAGTGTCCACTAACCAGAAATCTTCTAAATTATGACTGATTGCTGCTGGTGAAGGCTGTGTCTCATCCTTGAAGAATGTTATAAACTGAATCATGCCGTGCCTACCAACATGAAATGTGTACTGGAAGAACTAGTGAATTTAGTCTGAATCTCTGATTTCTGTGCAAATTGTGTTTTGGTAATATGTTAACTGTTCTTCAGGAGCATTTGAAATACTTTCTCTCCAGGACTTGGATACATATTTTTCAGTTATTTTTTTCATACATGTCACAGATATTGAGGCCTTCACAACATACAGAGCTTAACCAAGTATTTGGGAAATAGGCCTTTTTTGAAATTCTGCTGTGTGTACTATTAGCTAAAGTTGGTATTATCTGGGATGCTTCAAAAAAGCCTAGGAGTTAAAGAGTCTAAATCTCACTTGAATGCTTTTGAACTGATAACAATTATATTTGTGGGATTGTCCAAAGCATTCTTTAAAAAAATTAAAATACATGGAGAAAAAGTGAGAAGATATTTCTTTGTTTTTATTTGGAAGGTAATTCAAGCTACAAGAAGGAATCAAAACCAATCAATAAAACAACTTCATAGGATGAAAATGGAAAGATAATAAATTAATTTCTCCCTTTTTTTGTTAATTTTATCATTATTTTCTAAAAATCATTAATGAATAAAACCCAGAAAATTCAGGTTGATATATGTACATATTTTTCTTAGTTCTAGAAGCAAGATTGATTATGGAAGTTCTAGTAATACTCACGACACTGTAAATGCTCTCAGTAATTGCTTGTTTTTCAGAAGCTGGCATATTCAAGGTCAGCACCCTTTTCTCAAATTCAGGTCAACATCTATATTGTTATATGGTTTGCATTAAAAGTTGGCTTACAGGTACAATTAGACCCTCGTTTTCAAACTTTCTTTGTTAATTATCTTGTCAGGGAAAACATAGGAGAAAACAACTCAACAATTGGCTAGTAAATGCTCTTTTGTGAGTGTCCAAATGTTTTAAATGGTTCTGTAGTGTTGAATTATTCATTGTTAAAACCAGCATTTTTAATAGGTGTATAATGCAGTTAACTCCAGGAAGCACAGTTCCTGTTCTGACAGGCAAGCTTCCAAAGCAAATGGAGAGAGATAGGTCAGGAACTATAGGTAAGGAGCTGGAAATGTGGGAGAATCTGAAATAGTGTTTTTTTTTCTGTCACATCAAGTGGGGGATATGAAGTCTCTTGAAATATGTGTGCTGGAATTATATAGTGGGAATCAGGATACGCTGGCTTTGCTTTTGGTTTTACCATGGGTCTTCTCTAATCTTCCATAAGCACAAAATTTTTCATCTCTTTCTTGTCTGCATTCATCACAAAAGAAAACATGATAAAAACATCCTTTCTTGGAGAGTTCTTTAATCTTGAGAGGTGTGTGTGTGGTGGTTGGTTTGTTTGCTTTTCAATATTGCCTTCTCATGGAAGCAGGGCCAATGGAATGGCCCTCACTGTGTTTGCACATCCCACATTTTTAAAGTCTGTACCCTATTTCAGCTAAGTTTTACAAAGAGATACCAGTCTCAAGTCTGTACCAATCCCTGTTAGGTCTCTGACAAGAGATGTGTCAGAGCTGTTCTGCAAATTATTTGGGTTGCTGTGCATGTACAAGTGGACTGGTGCATCCCAAGCATTTTACTGTACTCTGAAATTTCATTTGGCATGTACAAACTGTGCCATGTCCTGCACTGTAGGTCTGTGCATGTAGAGCTCTTGGTGAAACCTCCAGTGCAAGGTTAGTTTTGACTGAGGGAAGGGCACAAGAGTGACCTTGCATCTTGTCAGAGCATCCATTCAAAAATAATCTTCACTTGGAGGAAATTCCTGTATGCGCTCTGAGTCAATCAATTGTTACTCCCTTATCTGTTGAAAGTTGGGCTGTATTAGTCCTGGTGCTCTCAGAACTATCATCAATTTTTTAATGCTTTCCTAAATCCTCATGCCTTACACTTACAGGTTTTTATAGTTAGATATTAATTCAGGGAAGGTTTCTTAGCTGTTGTTTGTCTTTTTCTTCTTCCTATTTTTTTTTTCCCTTTCTCTTTTGAAAGAAAGCAAAATAAAGATCCCATAATTTAGTACAGAGATTTTGTGGCAGTGCTGTAGCAGCAGAGATACAGATGAATGTGCATTGGGACAGAAGCAAAGGATATGGAAATGTAGACAAAGCATCTCATAGTTGCAGGAGCTAATTGTCACTTCTATGCTGGAGCCTCTAGAGATCCCAGGGAAAACCTTAAATGTGTTGCTCTGAAGTGGTTTCCTCATGCTGTGGTGCTGAGACACTTGGTGTCCCATAGGTATCCAACCCTACCTTTGGGGAACAGTGATGGATCACAGATTGATTGATGTGCTGAGTTCTCTCATGGCCCAGGAGCAACCACAGGGGACTGCAGAGACACAGTCCAGACACTATTTAAAGTGAAATATCTGCATTCAGTTATTTTCAACCTCATGTTTTAAGTGTTGCTGAATAGTCATGTAGATCTGTCCGCCAGGATTTTGGACTTTCTTTTGAGAGGTTCCCAACCCCTCTGCTGGTTTTATAAGACACAGAAATGTGGGTGAATTTGGTGCCCTGAAGTACTCACCATTTGTGATCTTTGTTTAAATCTTTGTTCGGATCGCAAGTGACAGTGAATTTAAGACTTTCAATTTACAGTTGTTTTGTTTGGGATTTTTTTATGTCCAAGTAGAACAGCTGTGGCCTGATGTCATAGTGTACCAGGAGACTGGTACTCCACAGATCCTTCAGAAGTTCTCTTTGAGATTCAAATGGTGTAAGTCATAGCAAATCTCCTCAGGACGATGGTATTCTTCTGTTGGCTAATTATCCTCATGGCTGCAATATCAGTGCAGACTTGTCCCTGATTTATCTATCTTGCAGATCTTGCTAGGCCTTTTTGCTCTTGGGAATCAAAGAGATGGAAAGGGTTTTGTATAGAAGTTTGGTTTTTGAGATTCATCTTCAGTGTACTGATATAAATTGTATTGATTACATTGACTTTCTTTCATATAGAGCTGGATTTTAATTGCAAAAGTATCTGGTTTGTTTTAGAGAGTCAATGTAGAAAGAGATGAGAAATATTTTACTGTAATCTGTCTCAATATGGAAAAGGTATCACTCAGTTTTGGAATAATCTAAATTAATTTTAATAGCTATAAAGCAAGTTTTGCTTTTATTCTTTGTCTTTTGTAGCACTTTCGTTCCCCCCAGTCCTTGTAAATCCTTGCATATTTACTCTCTGAGTGCAAGAACACTGTGGTGGCCTGAGATCCTGATGACCTGCAGGCCTTTTCCAGTAATTATATCCATGTTTGCTCCATGGGACATTCAATTAAAAATGAGAGGGGAATATTATTATTATTATTCCCTACTGTAACCCCTCATTATGTTCTTGAGTGTTTATATGACAGCATTGTAATGAGAAAATTTACTTTATTTAATTCCACCCCTGTTCAAACATTATGGGCTCAAAAATTCCACTTGAGTGCTAGTGTAGCCCATCTGTCCTCAGAAGCAGATGTGAAAAAAAGAGAGGAGAAACACAGAGGCTGCTGATGTGAGTGAACAAAACTAATTTTGCCCTGCACGTTTGTGTGAGCTTGGGGAAGAAACAAAGGAGGGGTTCAGGTTTTGAGATCTTAGTGCACTCATGAGACACTTGTGAAGCACGGGACACACATTTACAGGTTGCAAAAGCCCCCATGGCATGTCCCTGCGTGTCACTTCCACACAGAAATATGAAGTTGTAACTCCCACATTTCATACATGTTCTGGGGAAAAACTGTGCTGAACACAGCACATGGGCTGTTCTCTAAAGTCTTCCAGGGCATTACTGCACTCTTCCAGTGGCTTTTGCAACAAGAGTCATTATCCTCTTTAACTGCAGGGTGGACAATCAAATCTCATTTACTTAAAGGACAACATTTTCCAGTTTCCCAAGCGTTTGATGTCTTAACAGCAGCTCCCACGTGGTTGCTATCCCGCCCGACTGGGACATTCTGGAGGGTTATTTTCCGTTCCTACATGTGAATTCAAGCACAACTGTTCTGTGTCCCCAGTCCCTGTCTACTAAGTAGAAAAAGCACCACCTGGAGATATCACAAGTTGGCATATGTGTTGCTCATATGATGACCTCTGTATGTTTTGTTTTTTGTTTTCCTTTCTAGATAATTGTGATGATGCATTGGTCTCTCCCTTACCTTCAACTGCCCTTAGCAGTTCCTCTGAGCTCTTCAGTACTCACAGCCCCAGCTTTGCAAAACTCAACAGGCGAGATGGTAAGGCTGCAGTATGAAATGCCTAAACTATTCATTTTAATCACATTTACACAGAATAACTTTTTATGCTGTTTGTATGCAGTGCATTCAGAGCCAAGTTGAATAGAGCCATTAATTTATGTTCCTGAGAGTGTGTGATGTAGGAGCAATTTCCTGCTTTATTATAGAAAGCTTCTATTAAATTTGAAGCTCTCCATTTCTCTTGTAGAGTCATCCTTAAGGATGTTCTGATAGTCTTTTTGCTTCTGATGTGTTCCCATATTTTAAGAGTTTAAAGGTCATTTGGCTTGAGACCCTATTCTAAAATGTAGGTGTTAAAGACAATAGCAACTAGATGTAAAATTCCAGTGGAAATTGGTGATTACACAACTCTGCAGAAATAGTAAACGTGAAAAACAACTTTTCAGACATTTGCAATCAGGAATTTTTGAGTTCCAGATAATGAGTTCACACACAAGGTGGGACTATTAGTATGAAATTTACTGCCAACTTGTCTTTTCTGGTACTATTTCAGGCATCATTTGACATCTTGTTGCAAATTTGGGTTGTCAGCTCCCATCTTTTTTCCAAGTTAGAGTCTCTAAAAGTGGAAAGCCCTGTATTATATATTACATATGATTTACATTTTAGGAAACACTAGAAAGAACATTACTAGAAAAAAGGGTTTAATTGAAAATAAACTAGAATTTTCATTCTTAAACATCTTTAGAGTGTGTTTTAATCAAACAGCATTTGATAAATCTATAGAGGGACAGTAAAGGGCTCTCTCTTATATCATTGGCACTAATGATAAGGAGTTGCTAGGCCATTAAAGAAGTGTTAGATGGGAGTTACTATATTGTATTTAAACTCCTGAACCAGAGTTCCTCAGCAAGTAAAAGTAGTATGGTAACTGCTACTACCACTCATATGGTAACTGCTCAACAACAGAAAGTTGTAGACATTTGAGTTGTAAATATTTGAGTTTGCCCTGCCTTTGTCCCCAACTGCTGGTTGAGATGGTGAATATCTATTCACCATGTGATTATGCTTATGTGATTGTGCAGATGGCCCTAATGGCTAATTTCATCTGCAGAAAAGAGGAAGAGGTTCAAAATCAGTATTGCTAGTCAAGCTTTGGCTGTACTCTATTTTAAATATCTGGAATTATGACAGTGGTTTCAATTTAAGGTCAGAAATTGAAATAGGTCTTAGTTTACTGTCCTACAGTTTTGTCATGGGGTAAGATATTGTAGATTTTCAGCAGTCCAGTGTCACATTGGTAAGGTCCATGCTGTCTTTTGGCACTAGTCATGGGAACGGGAGACAGAGTATTGAAACTGAGCCCTAAGTAAGGAGGTTATTTCAGCAACTGCTGCTTCATGTTTTGAACACTTATGTGATAACTGATGAGCTGAGGCCAACACAGGGACCTAGAAGCTAAACTCTCCCTTGTTTAATTCTTCTGCTGCATGGGCTTTTGCAGAAATGTGCGGATATAGTGCTGGCAGGGTTCTTACGGGAGCTTGTTGTGGCTTAACCCCCAACAACAATGAAGTCCCACACAGCTGCTCACTCCAGCATGGCCTTACCCACAGCCACAGTCCTTTTGGAAGTAAACCTGCTTCTGTCTTCCCCATGCTCTGTCATGGGCTTGGCCACAGCCATGTGCTTCAACAGACTTTAGCATGGCCTCATGCCCAGCCACAGGTGCTTCAGGATGTACCTCCTCCAGTGTGAACTTACCCTTGGGCCACAGTCCCTTCAGAGGCACCAGCTGTGGTACAGATGTGTAACCATGGTCACAGGCACTGTGAGATGCACGTGCT
Organism: Erpornis zantholeuca; assembly: GCA_013400515.1. Taxonomy (NCBI): domain Eukaryota; kingdom Metazoa; phylum Chordata; class Aves; order Passeriformes; family Timaliidae; genus Erpornis; species Erpornis zantholeuca. The sequence goes on along the minus strand of VZTN01034048.1, from coordinate 146,228 downwards.
CTGTCATGGGCTTATTCACAGCCACAGACACCTGGGGTTTGCTTTTGCCCCAGGGTCTCCTCCACAGGCCACAGCCCCTTTGCCTTGAGCTCACTCTGGAGTTCCAGCCTGCCCAGTGCAGCAGCGCAGGAGCAGCAGAGATGCCCTGGACATTTGCCAGCCCAGAAGCGTGGCCACTGCCGTTATCAAAATGTTTCCAGGCCCAGCAGAGTCAGATGATAAGCAGTGCAGCCAGCAGCAAAAGCAAAAAGTAGCTACTAATGAGCAGTAGACTCTAATAAAACAGTAAGGGAAGCAAGCCCCATGGCAAGCATAGAAGCTGCTGATTAATAGCTAACCAGCAGTAACAACTGTAAATTTAATCTAGCACATTCCAATCAAATCTGTAATTATTTCGCAACCTTTGAGGCCCGTGTTGGGCACGTGCCATGGGCAAACCCCAGCAACTCAGCTCCACACAGCCACTCACTCCCCCTGGTGGGATGGGGGACAGAATCAGAAGAGTAAAAGTGAGAAACTCATGGGTTGAGACAAAGCTTAAAAGGTAAAGCAAAGCTGCGTGTGCAAGCAAAGCATAACCAGGAATTCACTGCTTCCCATGGGCAGGTGGGGATTCAGCCATCTCCTGAAAAACAGAGCTCCATCACACTAAACAGTGACTCAGGAAGCCATCACTCTGATCATCCTTCTTTTCTTCCTCCCTGTGGTCAGTTGGGGTCAGCTGTCCTGGCTGTGTCCACTCCCAAGTTTTGCTTCCCCCCAGCCTTCTCTCTAGTGGTGTGGGGTGAGGAGCAGAAAAGGCCTGGCCTGTGCATAAGCAGTTCTCAGGAGTAACAGAAACATCTCTGTATTATCAACATCTTCCCAGCACAATCAGCTCCATACCAGCTACTGTGAAGAAAACTATGTCTACTCTTGCCAGAGCAGTACCTCACCTTGGGTTGGAGGTAGATGGTAGCCGTAGAAACTTAATTCGACTGTCACTTGCATGAAAAGAGTAGATATATTTACAGGAAATAATATTTCCTAACAAGGACAATCCTATGGCTTTCTGATAATGTTAAATGTTTTGATGAGCTGGCTTAGCTTTGCTTGTAATTGATAAGACAGTGCTGCAAGAAACAGAGCCTCCGGGTGGAAAGCCAGATCAATATATTTGTTAATGAAACATGAATGCAACAAGTGAAGATGAATTTATAAAGCATGACCCAGCCCTTTATCAATAGAAAGTTCCAATTCATCAAGTGGATTCAGTAATAGATAACAATAAGTAAAAGGCTGTTGTTAAAATAAAGGGCCTGCAGTAGTGGATTGTGCCATTTAAAAAAACAAACACACAAAGCACCCATGAGTAAAGCTTTGTGTGCACATCTGAAAGCACTCAATTAAAATGCTGATAAATCTGTACTGGCAATGCTAAAGAGCTAGTATAATTCTGATAAATGTGATTCTGAGGTATGAAATATGTTATTTGCCCATGAGAGGGATTTATCAGCTTTTTTGTGTACAGTAAATAAATAATGAAAAATAATAGGAAAATTGCTACTGTATGACTGTATCACCCAAGATTTTTCAGTTCATATTAGCTCTCAGCCTGAGTAGTCAGTATGGGCAATTATGTATGAGAATATAAAACATATATAATGTCAAAATGAATTTGTTTTATGTCCAAGAAGTGTTTGATCTGGGCATTAAAGTAAAATTCTGCAACAGGAAAGCACTTAGTTCCAGCGGGAAGTCCAGGAGTTTTTAGTGCAATATAAAGCCATTTGAGCTGTTTGTAAGGCACTGTAGGGTGGAAATAATAATTCCCTTTGCTTTCTATTAATGAACTACAAATAAGCATGGGCATCCTGAGCAACCCCGGTGAACATCAAAAAGCATTGACTGCGTAACACTGGGCTTAAATGCAATTTTTGAAGCAACAATGGCAAAATGTACAAACAGTCTGAAAAAGAAACAAAAGCATTTGATCATATTTCTTGGAACCATATGGGTCTCCAGCTGGGAAACCATCAGATCCTTGCTCTCCACATACTTCTAACATTACGATTTGTTGCCATGGAGAATATGAACAATATATCAGATTCCTGTGGTACTGTTTTTCCACTGGGGCATTTTCCCCATACCATGTTGAATGCCCCCTTTGAAATGATCCACAGAAGATGTGAAATGTGTGAGCTGTGGGGAGTGATGGTGTAGCACAATGTGCAGAATCCTGTCCATGCCAGTGGGAACCTGGTGGGCAGAAAGGGGAAATACTGAGCATCCTGTCTCTCTTGTTTTCCTGTGAGAGACAATGTGACATCATAACCTTAGTACTTAGTACCTTAGTACTTAGTACCTTAGTACTTTCAGTTACCTGAAACCGGTATGCAGGTCTGATGGGCATAATCAAAGCCAAATTTTTGGCTGGTTTGCATTTATACCACACTTAATAAAAGTTGCATGGTCCTCTTCAATATCTTTGTGCCGAGTTGCAGGAAAAGGATGTCAGGTTATGCTGGTATCTGTTCAAAAGAGTTGATGTCCTGTAAACTGTGTCTTCAGTAGCCCATGTTGTTGCCTATTAGAGCCTTTGTGTCCTTTCTCTTGGGCCTATGCTGGCAAGCATCACTGGTGGGTAGAGGAAAAAATGACTCTATATAGTTGCTCTGCTTTGGTTGTGCTTTTTTGCTACATACTAAAAGAAGTATAGGATGGGTTGTTGACACACTATCAGGAACGATGTGAATAAAAGAAGTGTGCAGACACAGATCGTGTTGTGTCTGGAAAAAGTGTCAGTATCCCTTGTGCCACTTGCTCTCTATAACAGCATAAATGTGGAGGAAAAAGAACATTTATTGATTTTTGGCACTGACAGGAGTATTTGGTGAGAATTTGGGGTAACCACAAAAGCAAGCAGGAGCTACATGTTTGCTTTGTTAGCAGGAGTGAGAGAGGCCCAGCAGGAAAAGCTTTGGCCCTGCCCTCAGTCATGCAGCCAGTGCAGCTTTGCTGTTGCATGGACTTTAGCTGCCGTTCTTACTAGGAGTAGAATTACTGTCCACCTGTGGAAATGGTAATGGTGGAAGGTTTGGGAGAGGGGAACACAGTGGGCTTTCTTCTCCTCAGGAAGAAGCTGCTGTTCTGTAAAGACATGGCCTGTAACTGATATCTTTCTTTCAAGGCCAGCTTCGGAGCGATGATGCTACGAGCAGGTGTCAGTGCTGTGTCTGCAGTGCCTACTTCCAAAGAGTGGCATTCCCAGCAGACAAATGTGCTCATGTAAAGAGAGATGCAGTTCAGAGACACCATGTAATTTATGATTTTAGGGCTCAAGCTCAGCACAGATCTCCCAAATTTCTATTCAGTGTATATCATTTGTTTGACTTCGAAATTATAAGCCTCTGGTGTTGTGTTCAAGCTGGAAAATAGCAGTGCACAGTAAAGCCAAATACTTTCGTGGAAAGCATATCACATTCCTGCCACTTCTAGCAGCAGAAGGGAGAAAACATAAAGTAGATATTTAGTTATGATATTTGACATACTACTGGGAAGCATCTGTGCTGACAGGCTTGGCTTAAGAGCTAATGTATAAACTAGAACATAGAAAGCAAAGCTTTTGTGTTTTTTTTAATGGAAAACTCACCAAATATTTTTGTTATAAGTTGTTTTCCTTCATCTGGTTGTCATTCTCTATGTTGAATGAAGGAAAGATGAAAATGCCAGCTTTCTTTTAATACGTGCTGAAAACATCTAGAATAGGCTCTTTTGAGTCATGAATGGAACAGCTCCGCCAGAACTTCTGAAGCAGATTTTTATATCATGTCAGTTCCTGGAATAAAACTGGGAAAAAAAACAAAAAAAAACCAAAAAAACCAAAAACAAGCCAGCAACTATTGTGTTCAGAGTCTATTTTAGGATATTACAATCCAGAAGAAGTTTGCCCTTGGCTCCCGTGTGCACTACTCACAATTGTGTGTAGGAGAAATCTGTAGGTTGTTGTGTTTGAATACAGCTACATAGTTTATATCTTAAAGGCATACTTTCTATATGGCGCTTAAAATATCAAAATACAAAAAGGGAGGTGTGAGAGGCGACCTTGTTAGGGCTTTTAACAGAAAGTATTATAGTGTTATGTAAGCTCTATATAGGTATGGAGTTAAAAGAGCTATGAAGTAGTCAAAGACGAAAGCAGTGATGAAATTCCTAGTAGTCTCATTAGGTGTTTCATGGCATGCTCAGAGGAGAGAGTATTCTATTTAAGGCAGGTAAAATCATCAGTGATGATGAAGACTTCTATTGTGATTGAAAAGGGTAAATATTGGCACTAAGAAGCAGTATGCATTGGTTTGGTTGCAAACTATTTTCCCCGGAGACTTCCTGTAGAGGAATGAAGGCTGAGTCATCCAGGGGAGCAGGAACAATACTCCATTCCAGGTATGGAACTGATATGGTTCTGTTTCAGGAGTTCAGATAAATCCTGCATTAATAGATTGTAAATAGTAACAATTCTAACACCTATTCTTAGACAAAGGGATTTCGGATGTGAGTTGAAAAGCACAATTCAATCCAGGAGAAATAAGACATTTTTAAAAGTGCAGAGTTATTGAAATTGAGTTCACTGATAGAAACCACATTTATTAATCTTTCAACTCTATTCACTTAAATGAACTTTTCATGGAGCAACTTTGAGACAGATCAGTTAATAAGATTAAAGTAGTAAGATAAATCCACTCTTAATAATCAAAGTTTAGTGATGCATTTTGTTTGGAAATGCTTATTTGTAATCATTCTTGTAGTTTACATGAAGAGTAGTTAATGCTTTACTCAACTCTTTCCTGCCTTTTGTTCCCAGTGTGATTGTGTTCACATAGTCACACTGGAAAGCTTTTCTAAACTTAATTAATTATGACAAAACAGAAAAGTATTGGGTTGCAGAAGCAGTGGCAGCCTCAAAATTTGGTGTCTCAGCCACTTGGTTGATGGCTTCTTTGTTCTTCATAGCTGGACTGGTTGCTTCTTGGTGAGGCTGAATTGAACGTGGGGTGTATGCAGAGAATAAATGTGTGCAAAGAGAAACAAGTTAAAGGAAAATAAATGTAGCCTGTAATTTTAGGGTGTAAAAGAAAGCAAGAGACCATAAAATAATACATTCCAGTCTGGAATGATTTTCTTTTTAACCATAAGCTCCCATTTATTGTAGTGGGCAAAGTGGTAAAATGCAAGCAGTGGTTACAGTTGTGTTTCATTGGGTTGGTGTTACCACAGTGTTTAACCTCTAAAGGAACTCAAGGGATAGTGCAAATCTTTACTTTTAGGACAAACTTGACTTTAAAGGACAAACATGAATTACAAGCTCATGTCAGAGACAGCCTGCTTTCCAGTGTGAAGGCACTCCTTTTAGCTGTTCAATCAAATGGTTTCTAGCTTTACAACGAATTATCTGAAATGCTTTTACAAGCTGTAATTAAACCATTCTTTCAAATACTTAATAGGGCTCAAATAAAGATAACTAACATTTTGCATTTCTTTCAGAACGTAGCAAAAAGGAAAATATCAAAGCAAACTGCAAGTTACAAGTCCACATTCCCAGAATTGCAATGAGGGAATAGATATGATTTTTTCTTGTTGGTTTATTTTGTGATTGAGGATGTGCCAACTTCATTGATGTTTGTACAGCTGAAAAAGTATAAATTTCCTTAAAATGTCTTAGAAATTCAAAGTTCCTCGTCAGCTTTAGGTTAATGGAGAGAACCTGATGGAAGCACACCTCATGTAGTATATTTCCTAATACTCAAATATGAAAAAAACATCAGCAAGCTCAAGTAGGGTCGTCTGTGATGACCTGAAACAATTTAAAGGCTATTTATCAAGCATAATTTTTTTGTGCTGATATCGTCATCTAAATTCTCTCCATCCAATCTTTCAGGAGCTGGTGGCTGGTCCCCGCTGGAGTCCAACGAGCAGCAGTGGCTCCAGGTGGATCTGGGAGACAGAGTGGAGGTGGTGGCGGTGGCCACGCAGGGCCGGTACGGGAGCTCGGACTGGGTGACCAGCTACGCACTGATGTTCAGCGACACCGGCCGCAACTGGAAACAGTACAGACAGGACGACACCGTCTGGGTAGGTCTGAACTGGCAGTGCCTTGGGCCTCAGAGCTCTCTGGTCCGGGCTCATTCTGGCATTTGGAGGAGCAGCTTTGGTTTTACGTCAGAGGAGTGCCGCAGTGGTGAGAGAGCAGACCTGAGCGGCTCCACGGGGTGTTTTGATCTAAATGGGTTATGTCACTGACTGTCTGTGTAATACAAGTTTAGGCCCTCAGGACTACATTGTTTTTCAGACTATGAGGATGATCAGGGCACTTAAAATGACCTGTGTGCTTCTGTGCCTGGTTGGCTTTGATTCAGGCACACTAAGGTAAATGAGGCTAATCACCTCCGTGCTTTCTCCAGGAAAGATGAAAATTAATTCTATGTCTTATACGTGTTTGGCCAGAACACGAGAGATCATGCTGAGGAAGATGGGTGGTAAATTGCTCCTCAGCTGGAGAAGGCTAGAGCTGCAGCATGGGTTGTGGGATGATTTAGGAGACATACTAAAAGTGATCAAGGCTTTTTCTAATACATTAATGCAGACTTGACCGTGGTTGTGTCACACGTTCAGCATGTGGCTGTGCCAGGTGCTGTTGGTAGGAGTGCATGGGGCAGCAGTGGCACCACAGGTGTGGATGGAAAAGTTTACAAGCCTTCCTTTTGTACAGAAAATGCTTACTGTTAGTGAATTGGTAAAAAGTTGGAGGATTCTCTCAATGCTGTGTTCCGTAGTTTTGTGGCTCAACAGCCCTGGTAGCATGAAAATATGTAGTGTTAAAAGAAACAGATACTTCATGAAAATAAAGAAGAGGAGGAAGACTTATGTCTTTTCTTTGGTTAATAATTTGTTTAAATGCTGCATCACAAAAGCAGATTTTGCTTCCCGAACATAATGACTGTGAATGATGAGGATCAGGGTGCAGCAGTAAGAGCGGAGAAGGGCTGCTTAATTCTAACCTGAGTTTGTTGTGGCGGTGGAGACACATGTACAAGGAGTTGAACTTCTGCGGGTCTAAAATCCATTGTATCATCACTTTGTTTTATCTTGGTTTGATTAGGGAAAACTAATGAAATCATTCTTCCATTAGAAAAGCAACTTTGCCCCTAAGATGGTCATAAAGTTGTCAAGTGCTTCACCTGTCACTTAAATGTTATGTTAGCCTGTCTTTGCTCCAATACTTATATTTATTTATTTAAAAGCAGTGGAATTTCATTTTGGACTGAATGTAGTGATCATTTAATCTGTCTCTTGACTTCCACCCATGGGAATCTGAAATCCATACTGAGATATTTTTACAGATTTGGTGTCAGTTAAGTGCTTTTTTGCCTGAAAATATTATGTGGCTTGTTAAAATTTTATATTAGGACAAATTAATTTTTTACTACATGTCAAACTTTTCAGTCCTTTTCTTTCTGGAAACACTTGAACTTTTATTTTCTTTTGTATTTTTTTCTTCTTAATGGGAAACTTGACAAAACAACACATAGAATTACCACAGCAAATCTTAATGCCCTAAGGATCCAATTTATGAGTTTCTTATCTGGTATCTAATATTTCACATGAGAATAAGAACAAGAATAGCAGGCCTTTAACATTGAATTAGGATTTATGAACACCTTGGACTCTCTTGTTTTGACTTTTTTGACTCTCTCTCTGGATCTGAGAGTGATCAGGCATGAAGTTGATCCAGGGCAGATCCTGACACAAGTTCCAAAGCTTCAGCAGACCTGGAAGCTTGCTTGCTGGAGAGATAATTTTTGTGTATGTTTCTAATGGAAACCACCACAGGTTACAGAGGATAATTTTCTATGTAACTGAGGAAAAACGAAATAGAATTTGGGTGTGGAAAAGGAAACAAAGGATTTGGATAATTTTCCCCTCATCTTTGTTTCTAGGAGTCACACTGACCAAGGGAGCCAGTAATGTGATTCCAGTCCAGAAGAACCATTTGCTCCAAGTTCCCAGAGGGCTTGAATGGTTTGTTAGGATGCATTGCCAAACATTCCTGGTGGAAATATCTGATAATGTAAATCCAAAGTGGGCTCATTTGACATTTCATTAGACACTTTTGTCCATCTAAACTGCCAAGTCTCATTAACTCTTAGGAGCTTGTATGTCTGCCCATGGAATTAATGGAGATCAAGAATTTCTTCTGTACAATTTTTATTCTAACTAAAGAAAAAGTTGATTTTTTTCCCTGTTACTTTTGGATTTGCTTCACTGAATTAAATTAGATCTAGAGAGCCATTCAGAGCACAAAGAGGAAAGCCAAAGAGGCTTTTGGAAGCATGTATAGAATTATAATTTCAAATTATGCAGTGTTTCTCCTTTACTGGCAGTTATCCTTTCCTTAGGGTTTTTTCTAACTAAGAAGAAACATAGAAGTGTGCTGTCCAGCTGAATGTTAAAGACTTTTTCAGACCCTTGGATGAAATGAGGACAAGCACAACATGGTGCTTGTCCTGAACATCTGGCTCTTGAACAGTTGTAAGGGAAGTTCTGCATCGCACAGCCCTAGGAAAGAACCCTTGTCCTTGACCTCCGGCAAGGCAGTGTAGTGGATCATTTCACAGGGCTGGGAAAGCAGCACCCCAGGGTAGCCTCCACTGTCACAATCTGTGGCAGTGTCCACTGTACCAATCTGTCACAAGTGGTGTAGTTCCAGACTTGGGGATCTGTATCTGTGCTGATTTTGGTTCAGCCATGTTTTTCGCTCAGCAGGAATGAAAAACATCCCTCAATTATCAAGATAGTTTTGAGCACAAACTGGACCCAGACCCCCACACCACTTACACTGGTATGAAGGAAATTAACAGCTAAACCCAGCATTGTCCCATTCTTTTTTTTCAGGTTGGGGGGGATGGTCAGTCAAAGAAGGATTTAAGGCAGTAGTCTCCTATTTCACGGTGAGGTGGCAAGTTACCAATCCTTAATTTCTACTCTACCCAAGTCAAACTTGATGTGCATTTTGTCCCAGCCCAGGTGCATGACCCAGAGAGAAAGTCGTGGTGTATTCCCAGTTGGCAGTAGAGCAATGCTCTCTTGGAGGAGGATGCACTGGCCCAGCCTTTCCCCCCTGCATGTCAGGGGCCATTGACCACATTTAGTGGGAACAGCAGGAAGGCAGCAGGGCCTTCAATAATCCCCAAGTAAATCCACCCAGATGACACTTTCCTTAATGATACCACGAATGTCTGATGTTCCCTACTGCAAGTGGTGCCTCTGAGGAGTTGTTTCCAGTGGGTGTAGGTTTTGTCCACCCATATGGCAGTAATGTTCTGCAGTGCATCAGAGACCTGGGCACATAAATTCTTTATGGGGCTGCCAATAAGACAGACGTTTGCACACCAGCATATATGATATATCACCAGTAAAAATCCCTTTCTCTTTATAGAGATTACAAGGCTTATTATCCTCCTCTCCCGGCTTGCATACAGCTCCCATCAACTCCCCTGTTAATGAGCACTGCACAGACTGATCATGGGGAGAATCAGAAAACCTCTTACGTTTTCACTCAGCCTGTGTTTATGATGTTAGTAAATTCTGCAGCTGGAGTTGAAGACAAGACAGATTAGCCATTTAAAACCAATTTTCCAACCCCATTTGTATTTAAATAATCTTGTTACAAAAGGACTCTGTGGTTCAGAGCAAACTAGACTTATAATTATATTTTCAATATGGATAAATCAGCTATGTGTGGACACACTAGCTATTGATTGGGAGACATAACACATAAATCTTATTGCTTGTAAGAAGTAAATGATTTTTCAGTGTTTTTAAGTGTTGAATAATGCAGAATTTGCTTTACCTGCATACACATCACAGCTTCAGTCAGTCCAAATTGTGTATTTTACTGGGAAAAAAGTGTGGGCTGTGATACAATGCTATTTCATTTTAGATAGCAATTTTTGTGCTATCTATATTGAAAAATACTTTACAAAGCTGAAAAACGCAATTATGCAGGAAGGCACAAAGGAAAGGGATGAAACAGGCATAGATGTATGCAACAAAAGGAGAAAAGAGATGTTCTTTATACAAAGTTTTGAAAGGAGAAGGGGAAGTTATGGAACTGGAGATAAAGGGAGACTGCTCTGATAGTGGCAGAGAAGGCTTTTATATTAGAATAATGAATCTGTGCCGAAAGGCAATGAAGAGGGAAAGAGGCACGAATAGCAAGGAGATAGTTCACACTGTGCAATCACACAGAGTGCACATGAGCAGGAGCTGCTGGTTAGTAGTGGTCACCTGTTATCAGCTGGCTTGGTTGGTGAACATTCTGACACTGCTGCTCACTGCAGGTGGTTCTGGGTGGGAGGGGGACTGTGAGCCCTAACCCCAAATCTGCATCACAAGATAGGAAGCACTTCTCTAGCCTTGGACCATGACACCTTGGCCATGCAAGGAGTAAAGCAGGGGTCCCCCCTCAGTGCCCCCGTGGCAGCTGTGCTTCTTGCAGGTGCCAGGATGCTCTGCAAGGGCTGGGGAGTTGACAGGAGGCTGAGGACACATTAGGAATATGTAATTTCCAGGCGAGCAGGAAAAGTGTTTAATAGAGGTGATAAAGATCCCTTCTATTCCCTCTCATTGGGAAACTTCTTACTTGCACGTGTGAGCTTTTGCTGAACCAGAGGCTTTTCTAATGAAATCTAGAGGAGGGTCACTCTTAATTGGCTTATAAATCTACAGGGGTGCTGTAAACTTTCCCAATCCACCCTAGCTGGATAATGACTCTGGAACTGTTTTGGTGAGTTAATTATTGTGAACATAGTTAGAATATTAATCTTCTTGTCAGATTTATAATTGTGCTAATTTATTCTAAAGCATCTTTTAGCTCCTAGTCCTAACATCCTCCAAGCAAGACCAGAGCAAATTTCTACATGTAGCCATGAGAAGTTCTACATTGTTTGCTTGGGTTAGAGAATGAGTTCCTGCTTGTCTTGTTACAAAGCTTCCTGCTATACTAGTATTAAAATATATTTAAACTCCTTTATGCACAGTAATTATTGCCAGCCAAATAGGTGCTAAGAGGTAAGTATCTATGGATTATTTCCTTTTCCATCACCTTTGCTCTAAGAAAAGAAAAAGAAGAAACAAAAAGCCAATTGCTACTTTCAAGTAGGAATGAAGAAAGCAATTCAGTCTTGCTGCAGGGAAGCAAGGTTTTCCAGAAGTTTTCATTGCTGTGTTATTACAGATTTTGAAGAGGCAACCATTATCCCTTTGTTGTGATTAGGATTGTTCAGATTTAAGACTGCCTGATTCTGAGATGCTGTTTGGATGTTACTAATTTGCTTCCAATTCTGGTTTTTCTTACTGACCTGGTTGCAAACGTGGCCTACTGAGTACATTCTCAGGAAATCTTTTTGATATGACCAGGGCAGTTCTTCTGTTGGGAGGATAATTAAAAGTGTCAGTGTATCTGTTTTTGTTAAGTGCACTCTGTGTGGATTTATGTCTGAATAAAATGGATACAGTTAGATTTCAAATTACCCTTTACTGTAGAGGTACTGGAGTTAGCCTTAAGCTAACTGAATTTTGTATGAATTCCGTGACCTTACAATGTGCTTTTATAGTTTGTTAATTGTAAAGTGATATTAAGGTGGAGTCTAGAGAATTTAATGCTGATATTAGCATGTTATCCCTTAGCAATACCTTCAGCAATTCTCTCTGCTTGGTGTTTGGCAGCAATTCACTCTGATACAGAAAAAATTGCAAGAAACATGGTTATTGACAGTTTGTGTCGTTGTTACTGACCTCCCAGTCTTATGCCTTTGGAAATTGCCTGAAATGCATCTTTTATGTAACCATTTAGCACAGGAAGACTGAGAAATGTTCTTTGATTTCTCATTCCTACATCCCAGATCTTCTGTATGCTCTTATCTCTCTGCTGCTTTGTGCTAGGAGCTCTAGGGTGTGACTCCATAGTGTTGTCCCTAATGGTTTGGAGTGGGAAGAGTGGTTGGCATGGGTCTGGTTGGTGATGTCTGCTCCCAAAACATAAGTATCTTCCATCTCCAGCAGTTTTGTCTGCCACAGCCAGAAGGCTGTTTTCCCTTCCAGCCATCCACTAAGACAGAAAATTTTGTTTGTGGCATGCTAGGATGCTTAATGTGGAAAACAGGGGACAGTTCCTCTTAGATGGTGGGTTTTAGCCAACAACTCTTTTATATCAGTAGACTAAGGTTAGTAATTCCCGTTTGCAAATTGTATTCTATGGCATGTGAAGGCTTAAGTAGGTGCCTTTACAAATGCTGAATAAATATGGGGCAAATAGTTATTTAATCCATATGCTATTTAATCCAGAGCTCGGTGAGTTTCTTTGCAGTTGTTTGGTACATTTTTGAAACAACTGAGTAGCTCTAGCTGAAAAACCAATTCTTTTGTGGGGAGCCAACTAACAGGAGTACACTTATTGTGCTGTCGTGTACTGTAAAATAAGACAAATCTTCCTGTTGCTAAAAAGTGTCACTTCACTTCTACTTATTTACTATTAGATTAGATTAATCCAAATGAATAAACTGGTTTGAGTTGTAGTGTTCAGCTCTTCAGTAGGTGTTATAAGATTGTACTGAATTTGCTCTGAGCCCTTTCTAAATGTTGGATTAATCCTGTAGTGAGAAGCTCATGAGTGGAGAGATAGAAACCCACTGCTTGTGGCTAGTGAAAATGGTACATGAGAAAAAGAGGCAAGCAATGGAAAAATCATTGCAAACCCCTCCAGGACTGGCAGAGGAGTGTGATGTTATGCAGACACCAGGTTTAGTGATAAGACATATTCGTAAACTGATTAGAAGCAGGAGAAAGGAGAGAAATCATACTTGAAATGCAGATGGTGGAGAGAGAGAGACAGATGGAGAGGTAGAAAGCTGTAGTCAGTGACCAGAGCTTCAATATCTAAGGTGGAAATAAAGACTGGTTTCATTACATCTCCAGTCAGCTCAACAGAAACTGAGGACCCTTCATTTCAGGTCATCCTCTTCTCCTTGGTTAGCAGATTTGTGTTCCACTTTGGGTTAATGTACTCAGTGTTTCCTGCTGTTAGACACCAACCAGCAGCAGAGAGAAACTACAAACAGTTTCTGAGGTACTTTCTTAAAAAGTGCTGTTTTCACAGAAACTTTTCTTCAGCACTAATATTCGATCTTTGCATAGTGGCAATGCAGGACTGGGGAGATGGAAAAACAGATAGGTCCAGATGATTTACAGGGAGGACCCTGATTTATTAAAACTTCCCTTTTTTTAGGCTATTTGTCAAAGGTCCCATGTTCTGCAAGTGTCTTTGGTTGTGTGGATATTCTGCTGCCTTGCTCTTTTTTGGTCTGATGGGGAGCCTGTGGCTGTCCCTGGGGCCTTTTCCCTTCAGGGATCCCAGAACTGGGAGGATAATGAAATGTTCTTCCTTGAATGAACACAGATGCCAATGCCTTTTTTGCTTTTTCTTCTTGACTGATGTGTAAGCTAAGGTGACTTTGTTATATATTAAAAAAAAAAAGTGATCACACAATTAGAATTGTCTGGTATGTAATATTGTCTTGCTTTTATGCAAACACAGGAGTTCTGTAGTGACATCATCTTTACAGTGCTGGAAATATGATCATTGTAGACTTCCTTCCTCCCAAACCCTGTGTCATTTCAAAAGGGTTACTACAGATTTATTTGTTTGAAGGCCAAAGAGGTGACTTTTTACCTTGTGTAAAAAAAAAAAAATTAAATTATTTGCTTTCATTGTCATTAAAGAATGAGTTTTATGAGATTTTTTTTTTTAACTGTCCAGCCTGTACTGAGCTATTCCAAGTCTGGAAATAGTGCTCTTCTAATGCTTAACATAGAAAAAATAGAAACATATAATATATTTTATTAGATCTTTTCCCTAGTTATAAATGAAAGAGCAATTAGTGAGAAAGCTGATATTTATATGCAGAATAAATAAGTCTGTCCATGTTCCTTTGAAATTTAACTTCACTGAAATTTTTTGAGGTGTGCCTGATATTTTTGCAGAGCTCTTCTAGAGGAATTAGTTAACATGTGTGGAGTTAGTAATCAAACATGAAAATAAACTGTTAGCAAACCATTTAACCAGGGTGTAATTCTGACATAGCTGTGCTTGAAGAACTTCTATGCTCCAGTGAATAAATATTCTTATACTGAGTTGAGGGTACAAATGCAATTCTGGAAACACGATGAGAGGTTCCATGTATAGACCTCTTTACAGCTTGAAGGAAAGATGAGATTTGACTCAAATAAGAACTGGTCAACTGTTGTGCTCAGAAAACACTAAATGTGAGTCACAGTTTTATTTTAAATATGCAGACTCCCCTATGAGTGATAAGAATGGACAGCTCTTCTCTGGAGAAGCTCCTTGCTGTCTTGAGCTGAGGTTTGCTTGACTTCGGAGAATTTGTATGGAAAGACTTTGTTTTGAAGTATTTCAAGTTTAGGTTTAGCTTGCAAAAACGATTATTTCATTTACAATAACTTCCATTTGGAAATTAGACCTATGAGTTTAAAATCCATGTAATGGTTGCCTCAGGAGAGTCTTTGTCTTGATAGAAAGTCAAGAAAGCATCCAAACTTGTCCTAGTTAATTTAGGAAAGCTGATCCAAAAGGACTTTACACCTTTCCCTTGGGAACTGTTTTAAAGACTAAAGCAATTCTGGCAATGAGTAGCAACTCTATTCAATCTCCTTCCATAAATCCCTGTGAATCCAAGAGGTGAAGGTCCTTTTGGCATTGGCATGATAGCCAATATTGGTTGATGCTTTCTAATCTTTTCTCTGGATGCTTTGGGGGAAAACTGAGATTCTTAAGGTTACAGTGCAGTTTATTTGTGGTATCAAAGGAAAACTGCAGTCTGTGTTCTGGATCCAGGTTTTGTATTTCTATTATAAGTTTGCTGACATGGGGGCTTTCTAAACCTCTAAATTGTGTTTTGCCTCCTCTGTGTTGGACCTGAATCTCTGCTTTCCTCTGAGCACGGATGCTCGTGGTGCACTACAAGGCTGGACCACAGTTGCTCATCTCTCCTTGCCGAGTCCTTCAGACCAAGAGTGTTTGTATGCCAGTCAGAATATGGGTGTGCCTGGTGGAAAAAATCTTAATGTTAGCAGTATACATTAATGGCAAAACTTGCAAATTCCATATGCTCAGCAGATGCTTTCTCATTTGGAATTCAGTTAAAAAAAGTTAAATAAGATAAGGGAAAAATACTGAAAACATGTCTCCTGAGCCTTCTGTGATCTATTACTCAGTAAATTAATAGAGATAGATTTTAGTAAGGAGAGCAGATACCAAGAATCATCCTCTTGAAGGATACCTTACAAATACTGCCTTCTTGCATCACACAGTACTTCAGGGAAAAGACTTTGTCTCCAAGGAAGAGGGCACAAGTCAGTATTGTTCCCATAAAGCATTCTCTGGAAAAAAAAAACCTGTTCTTTAGAAATCCAGCAAAGATTTCCACGTCATGCTTTCTACATTGATTTGCAATGGAATCATTGTTCAAGCATCTGTCACTTTGTTCATTATGTGTCTTTACAATGGGTAGTTTTCCTTCCTTTTAATTTGTGTTCCAGATGTATGTATTCAGGCTTTTATGTGCATGCAATATGTGATCCTTCATAAGCACTCTCTAATATCTTTACACTTTCTAACTTCTGCTTATTTCCTGTTAGAAACTCACAAAAACACTACAAAACCCATGAATGATTTATGCTGAAGAGGGTTTGAGGCTAGTGCGCTGAAATGTGCAGCCCTTTCTTGGTTTTGTTTCCTCTGGAAGGGAGATCAAAACTCTTGGTTTTAGGGTTGAGAACAGTTTTGTAATGTTTAAGCAGAGTTTGATCCCAGAGTTAGAACCCAAGTTTCTTATTACTTCAGTGCAGACAGCTGAAGTGTGCAGCTGACTGCTGTAGAGAGCACTTAGTATAAACAAATTATACCCAACAAACCATAACAAAGTTCAGTCAGCCAAAGCCAAGGCCATCCCTCTAGAAGGATTAAAAAATCTCAAATAGTTGGGATTTGTATCGCAGTCACGTAGTGTAGTTCATGATTGACACATTTACAGGTAACAACTCCTTGTTGGCAAATCTCAAATATAGGTACTACAGCAAGGAGAAAACACTCTGCTCTGCTATCTGCAGAACCTGTGGGACTCGTGAAAGTAAGCACAAAGAAAGGGAAAGATAGTCACCCTTTAATGAAACTGACTCTGAAACCTGATGGCCATGGTGGTCATGTCTAGTAGCTTCTGGATGTGTTGGCTGAATTTCCTCGTAGGAGAAGGAGAGTTTTGAGTACTGCAGAAATTAAAAAGGCATTTTCATGCCCTATCCTTTAATGCTGTTTCCCCTCTTTTTTGCTTTTTTTCTTCTCTCATTTTACTTTTTCCCTTAACTACTCTTCTGTCCTGCTAGATTGGGCCACAATAGACTGTTTTTGTTTTGGTTGCTCTCCAACTGGAGTAGTATGTATTATAGTGAGGAGGACAGTAGAGATTAACTTAGACAGCCTTTATTTATAGAATTCAGAGGTATGTTTAATTTCTCAGTGGAAATTTTTATCAAATGGAAAAGGATCTAAAGATGGTTATAGAGGTTTTGGAATTTCTTAATACCTCCTTTTTAGTGGGACCCTCCCTGTTACCTCTTCTTAAAGCAAATAGAAACTTTGAACAGTGCTTTCTAAAATCTGTGAGGTTATTCAGGTACAAGTAACTACTCATCTGAATGAAGATTTTAGCCCGTGATCTGGCAAACATATGGGCACTTAACTCATGCATTTACATTTACAGAATGAGCCATGAAGCATAGCAATTTAGAACTGAAGAAATCTGAAATGTTGATTCCACATAACTCTGTAATAAAACTTCCAGTGGTGCCAGGATTTCATCCCACACCTGTAATTAGGCGCTCAACATAAGATATTGTAGAGTAGGGGCTTTGTAATTACATACTTGCTGAACTTGAAAGTTACTTACATAGTTTTCTTATTTGGTCTGAAGCTTGTTTTTTCTCCTTTTTTTTTTTTCCTGTTCCCTGGAAAGCTGTTTCTCCTTCAATTTGTTCATCTTGAGGGGCTTTCTTCTTGCCTACATTTTGAGGATGGCCAGAGTCATTAGAAAAAAATGCATATCTGCAGTCTGACTTTAAAAACAAACTGCAGCAGCAGCACATTGCCATGAAATAAGGCCTTGACTTCACATTATCCTTCACCTAACTTTGCTTCTTCTTCTCCCTCTACTGAACTGGAGGTCAGCTTTTAGTGCTTAGCCTTAGTATTTGAAGGCTTATAATGGTATCGATGTTTATGGACACTGGTTTATGTCCATGGACATTATTTGGTTATTGCCCTGTAAAATATGTGTGCTATTCCAGCCTGAGAATTATGTGCATGTGGTTATGCATACATCACTATAAAGGTTAACAGAAACGGTGATCTGCAAGGAATATTCTTATGAAATAAAAGACTCACAGATATTTAAGGCAGGTTTGAAGAGCTATTGGCAAACATGCAGAGCAGTTGTGTGTGTGTGTAAAAATAAATTAAATTCATAGGACAGTGGAGAAGCAAATCTGAGACACAGAGGGAAGGCAGAGCTTCAGGTGGCATTCATCCAGCCATATCTGCAAGAATGCAACGATGATGATTTATAATTACTGTGACAAAAATAACGATGATTCTGCTGCCACATTTTTACCATAGCCTTGGGAGTATAAGTAATTATGCAATGATCAGTTGATTCTACATATTCACAAATTTAGCTATTTATCATAATTGGTTTAGTCCCTTGGAATTAGTCCAGACTTTTACTTCATACAGTTGGTTGTAAAAGGGAAGTGGAAGGAAGCAAATTTCCTTTAGCTGCATACACCAAATCAAAGTCTGATCTACACTAACAGAATCCTTATTATTGATTGCAGTAGTTGTTTATTCTTCCAGGTTTAAAAAAAGCAACAAATAAAAAAAACAGCAACAAAATAAACCCTCACACAGAAGCCACCTCTGTCTCCTCCTTGGAGATGCTCTCAGTGGGTATCAAAAATAAACTGATTCACACTTCAGACACCTTTTCTGCGTTTTATCTGCATTTTATCTGCTAGATGTTCAGTGGTCAAATTAGATTGAACTAGGGGGATCCAGGCTTTGTGTTTGCTTTCATGCCCGCTAAAGCCTTTCCCTGGTTGTCTCCATCCTAATACTGTCAAGGAAATTCCTAATTCAAGGAGATAATTTGATTCCATGGCCTCCAAAGCCCTTGTTACTTATGAAGCCATTTTATTCTAGTATTTTTGATAGCTCTGTAGCCAGAAAATACTTTGTCCCTAGCCCTCTACCCTCCACAAAAAAGACCCTACCAAAACTAAAAATGCCATTGGTTTTGAGGTGAAAAGAAAGAGGTATGCTAAAGAGTAACTGAAGGATGTCTGGGTACACAGCCAAATTCCTGGATATTGCCACAGAATTCCATGTTAAGATGAACATCAATTTTGATGCTGTTTGTCTGTAACATTACAAAGTAACTAGAATGCTCTTGCTGCCTTCCAGGGACCCTTATGCATTCAGGCACGAAACCTAATACAGCATCAAATGGTCCCAGAGGGTTTATTTGTCTGGGCAGCTGTGATAAACACTCAGGCAGAGTGATAAACAAAATGTCACAGATGAAGGAGCAGTGCAGTCAGTCCTACATATATAGCTGCCATAGACAGTGAGCCTGTCTCTTATCAATTTGTCTTAAATCACGCAATTAGACATTAACAATTAGACATGTTAATCACTACCTTCCTGGCCCAGTTATACCTGCTAGCTTTCAAGCACATGTTTATATAAATGGCTTCACTGTAATTCGGATTTGGCAAATAGACTGAACTTTTTCCACATTCTTAGTAGCTGGTTACAAGCTGAGATTGTATATATTGCTCAAATCAGAGTTTTTTCATCTCTGTGCAGCCATATACTTCTTGCTACCTTGGGTCATTCTTCTAGGCCTTGGTATGCCTTGGACCTCCTTTGGGGGTGAAGGCACAGCTGGTCAACACCAAATGCTTCATTTCCTGAGGTTTTCCCATGAAAAGGTGAGTGGCTGTGGCCCAGAGACACATTCAGGTTCCCTGTGGTCTTCTGATCTTCTGGCCCAGTGAGCCAGTATGAAATGACTCTTCTCTTAGTGGCAGACAGTGAGAGAAATGATGGCTCAGTAGTGAGGCTTCCTTCAGGTGAGATGTAGACCTGAACCCATGTTCCTCACTTTCAAATGAGCACAGGTGTTTCATTCCCAATGTGTCTGCTTCTTGTTATTTTTTTATTCTTTTCCAGCCACTTCCATTTATGATGACACCAAGGGCACTGCTAGCATTGGAGACCACTGCCTGTTTAGTAGGTACACCTTCAGGATGTACAACATCAGCAGAAGCAGCAGCAAAATATCTGACTGGTGTCCAGAGAAAAAGGGCTGCAGGAGACTGGGGAACCTTTGTGTCAAATGGTCAGAGCCCAAACTCCTGGGTCAACCAGATGTTTTCCTGAGAGGTTTAGAATCACAGCTTTAAATTTCAAAGGCTTAAATCTGCTCAAATCCGTTTTCAGTCTTTAGATGAATCTAGTTTTATGGTTACATAAATTTTTGGGGCAGTGGTAGAAGGGACTCTATTCCAGTGCAAAAGAACTGAAATAAAATGGCAGTAGATTTAGGCAGATCAATATCACTCTTCTGTGCAATTTTTAAAAACCAAAGTTGCAGCAGAAAAGCCAGTTATTGCAGTGCTACTTAATTCATTTAGCAATAGAGTGCATTGATTGATATTGTCATAAATAACAAGCCACTTCATCTGTGCCCCCTCACTGCCCTATCAAATTACACGTACAGGGTAAGATGAAAAAACAGCTGCAGCCCTTCTGAGCCTGAGGCTAACAAGCCTTATTGATTGCTCTTGTCGTGAGTAATCTAAAGCTAAAAGATAGCAGCCCATAGGATTTATATCTAGGCATCACAGGCCAGGTATGAGCCCACACCATTTTCTAGGTGGGTAGTGCCTGTGGAAGCTATGCTGATTTCTAGACAGCTGACATGTTTTACTGGAAACAAGTGCAAACAGAAGAGCCATGTCCTGAGCAGTGATTGGCAAAATCAATCCTAATTAGGCTGCAGGTATTCAAGGCCACTTCTAAACCTGAGCCTTTTCTTGATCCCCTCTAATTATGTATTCAGATCAAAATGACACCCTGAGCTATTATCCTGCTTGTTAAACCCACTCAGTCACTTGTTGTCTGAGCAAATGCCTCTACATTTCGCTAAGCAGCATAAATGGTTGCCTCTGTCAGTCTTTACACACTGAGGGAGCTGCAGCTGTGTCCTTCAACATCTTGGGTTCCAGAGCTCATTGCAAAAGTTTGGAGTTACTTTGTGCACATTGACTTGGCACTCAGACCAGCCTGAACTGTCACTTGGCCTTTTCCTCTGTGGGGCTTCAGAGGTACCTCCTTTGTGGATGTTAAATAAGAGCATTTTAGAACAAAATCTAAACAAAAGGCATTTATTTTGTTTGCTTGTTTGTTTTTATCTCAAATGTGAGCTGTCACTCCTTTGCTTGCTCTTCCCAGAAAAAGAAAGAGAAGAACATGTTAGGTGTGAGAGCTTAGTGGCTTGAATTTACTAATTAGCAGGGCTGACACTCAGGGGCAAGAGAGGAGCAAAGGCTGCTTAATCAGTGTGCATTTGGGGCCTAAGTCAGTGTTATAGACATGACCTTTTCTTTAAAAATCTGCTGCAGACACAGATTTCTTGGGCCACTGTGGCATGCTGAGGTGTGAGATGGTCAGTGACACTGGGCAAAACACTTGAGCTAGCAAAAAATTCCCTCAACTTGCATATGGGTGAAATAGCAGGTAGAACAGGAAGGTAATAATAAATCTATTAAAACCATATTTATAAAATATTGATTTTTTTTTTAAGAGGGATGAGCAGAATACTTTGAGGCAAGGTATTCCTGTATTCCTGTGGTTGTGCATTCAGTAAAAAGCTAAGCTACAAGAAAGGTGGAGGATTTGAAAGTGTTAAATTAGGTGCTATTGTGGGGCACAGTGAAGGTTATGTCCATGAAGGTGTCTGCTTTACATAAAGATCAGAATATTTCAGTGTTTATTTTGATCAATGAATCATGGTCCCTGCTTACAGAGACTGGTAGAGTTCCTTCTGTAGAACCCCTTCCTCTTTCTTTTACGAAAAAGTTCTAGCTTGGTTTTTGGTTTTTTTTTTAAGTGCAGTTTTGCTGCTTATATTATTTAGTCTTTCTAGCAACTTTGCTGAATGTAATTTCCTTACATACTATTTGTTTTAGTGATTTTATTAACTTTTATAGCACAGGTTTTGTTGCAACTTAGCTACTAAACATTAATGTAGTGCATACAAAAAATATACTTCACTACTTACTCTGAGAAGTAGCAAAGGGAATACCTTGGTACCATTCCTGTAAGAAACACCATGAACTCAAGATTTCAGGAATAAAAACCAGAGTGAAAAAAGTCCCAGTTTCATTGAACTTAATTCTCTAAAAGTCATTGTATAGTTTGTTCTAGAGAACATAATTACTTAGCTAGAGAGGAGTTTTTTTATTTTCCTTTAACTTTAGGATACAACTGAAAATTCTGGTCCACCAGTGCTCTCAAAATGAAAGCCATAAGAAGGGCTTTTATTTGTATCTGTTACATGTGACCTTGGACTTCATTCTGTGATCCCAAGGGTCATTTCCAGGGTTCATTAGTCCTTTTGTGCTGCAATTTTCCAGCAATGTTGGAGGCAGTTCTGGACCTGCTACACCATGAGCAAAACTTTAAGGGCCTCTGGAAGTACACATTTAATAATGCTATTCATGTTCCAATATCCTGTAGGTGAGTTGGAATTTGCTTTCTTAGGCTTGGGGTTTAGTTGCTCCGATATCACTTGGGACACCTGGTAACTTTGTCACTATTACAAGCTAGCACCAGTGGTTTCCCATTTTTTAAGCTGTTCTGATAATGGAAACCATTTGTACTGGAGTGAAGCATCCCCTGACTTCCCTTCCAGCAAGGTACTGGCAAGTGCTCTTGTTGAGCAGCACATCCAGTGCAGGGATCTCAGAGAGCAGCTGCAGGTGAGCTTTGGGGGGCAGGAGCCGACAACCCCCAGGCTTTCCCACCTCAGACTGTGAGGGCACAAAAGCCCAGAGGTTCCTTTGTTCAGGGTCTCTCCTGGGAGGCACCAGCTCGAGCTGTTATTCTGTTATTTAGTTATTGCATTAAGATTAAATTATCTTAAGAGCCATTAGGGAAACCTGGTCTGACTGGGAGTGCTGGGTGTGTAGCTGTGAATGTGCCACGGTCCCAGCTCAGGTGGGGAGAGTGTCACAGCCAGAGTGGCTCCTGGGCACCTGGACACGGAAAGGTGATTGTCGAGGGCCTGGGCCCCGGCTGGGGTTGGAGCTGGGGGCTCCAACCCCTGTCCTCTGCCCTGGGGCTTTTCTTCTTTTGGTTTGTCATGTTGGAAAAAA
>VZTN01034048.1:0-123549 GCA_013400515.1 Erpornis zantholeuca | reverse complement strand
TTCACCTCTCTGGTGCATTCAGGTTCTCCCAAAAGTGGAGGGAGCTTCTCCAAAAGCCTAGGTCGCTGCTAGGCCACTTTTGAGGAGCTCTGGGGACATAAAGAAACCACCAGAGGAGCAGGAGAAGCTTTCAGGCTTCCCTGGACTCCGACAGGTGATTCCTTAACATCCTGGCCAAAGAGGTAAGGCTTGCAGGAAGGAGGGAGCTGTACACTGGGTAACTGTGTAGTGGCTGATAAGAATACACGTCCCCAAAGGCTCCTGTTGTGTGCATGGATACTGACAAGTTCTTTAAAAGTTTGTTGCAACTTTATACCAAGTTTTACTCTCTTTAGGTTTTGGAACTGAGAAAAAAAGATTTATTTAACTTTTTGAATAGATAATGTCTTTGTTTAGTGAGATTTATGTTTTTGGGCTGCAAGCATTGTAGGTAAGACTTTTTTGTCTTTTTTTTTTTATTTAAAATTAAGGGGAGAAGAAAAAGATTTGGGCTGACAAAATACAAGGGCTACCTAATTGAGAGGATCTGAAGTTATGTGGTGTCACTTAAATTCATTCTTATATTGATGAATATACATTATCAATTTTCAACATGTAGTCCTACAGTGATCTTAAAAAATTATGAATCCAGAATTACAAATAATTCTTTATTACTCACTTTAGAAAATAAACATGGCAAGATTTACTCGTAGTATAAAAATCTTTCTGTCTTAATATCTTTTATTTGTGAGTCTTTATTTTTTTCTTTGTGTGTGTGTGTGGTTTTTTTCTATTCTTTTAGGCCAAAATCATGACCTTCAATTTTCCTGCATCACTTCTGGCTAATCACCAAGTTTCAAATTAATATTCTTCTGTGTAAGTGATCACTGCAGCATGACTTCACAAAGTTTCCTTGAATTTTAGCCTGGATTTAAGTAAGTTTAGATTAATAATGTATTCTTTCCAGGTGTCCAAGAGGGATGTTTCCTCTTCCTGAAGCTATCAGATACCCTCAAAATTAATATTCACATTAGCTGTAAATTTTTTCTTAGTTTTTATTATCCAAGTGGTCTGGAAGCATTAAGAGATATGTAATGATGCTCACGATCAGGGCTGGATCTGACCTTTTAGTATCCATGACAAAACAGAGGGTAAATAAATCCCTTCAGAAAGAACTTGACATTAATTCCACCTTATCTGCCCAAACCTGTCAAAGGTTACTACTCATCTGGGCTATTAAAATGCTAGTGTTTGCAGACTCGGAGAAAATTGCTGTCTCTTGGCAGAACAAGAGCCAGCAAGCCAGAACAACAGTCAGAAAGTACAAGTTTTTTCCATCCCCATTAGAAACTTGTTTCTAAGTTCTTTCCTACCAGCTTTCTCCAGATAACATTTATGAAAGTCATGTTTTGTGGTGATATCTTGGTGGCACACCAAATCTTTATTCGAGATAATTATCTATTCTGTCTTTGATATGCACTTTACAGTGCATTAGTATTTTTTTGAAAGTGTTGTGTTGCATTTTCAGGAATACTGCCTTTCCGTCCAATTATCTGCAGTAACACAAATACTTTTCTTTTAAACTGATGTGTAAGAGTTGTTACTGTAAAGCTCAGTTACTGTCGCTACCTAGTAACAGAGGGACGGGAACCAAATTTGGAGAAACTGGAGCACCTACAGAAAAAAGACTTATGTGAAGACTCATAGAAAGCTGAAGTCAAAGAGAAACACAATTCAATGTTTGTTTGTGGAATAATTTGCTCATTGTGTACCACTCCATGTCTAATCAGAGTTTGGCTGGATGGATGCACAAAGCCTAATTCTCTTTTCTCTTAGGTTTTTGTTAAGGGAATGGAGAGTAACTCCCAATAGTGTTCTTAAAAATATGTTAGGCCTTCACGATGAAAGAAACTGATGTGGTTGATTCTTTTTTAAGAGGGATGTGAACTAAGAGCTTTCCCAAGGTTTTTCAGCCACCCTAAATGCAGGACTTTGAAGAAACAGTAAAGCACATTTACCCATGCACCCTGACATTTCCTAGCCCAAATATCAGCATGAGCCACATCACCTTCCTCCCTGACATCTTCCATGGCATGTTTGTTGCCACTGGAAATCTGTGTGCATTGGCCTGGAGGGGCACGGGCACTTCAGAAAGGAGTGGGCACAAGTGGAGGGGCAGGGCAGTGGGGCTGCCTCAGAGGCTCATTTGTTCTGCAGTCCAGGCAGAGCGTCCGTATTTGCATTTTCAGACTCCTGTGGGGATTTCTGCAAAAAGAGTCTATTAGCAGTCATGACTGGTAACTGCAAAGATGCCCTTTCCTTATTGCAGGCTGATGTGTGTGTGGCAAACTATTAAGTCATGCATAACTTTTACGATGGTGAAATACACCGCTGGCGTACTACAAGGTTTTGATTTGCTCTAGGAACTAGCTCTTGTTTCACATCAGCATTTTATGTAAATAGGATGACTTGGTTTTGTCTCATAGAGAGTAAAAATAAGAATGCAGTTAATGTCCTTGACAAAATATACTAGAAAAGAGTTCCACAAATGTATTTTTTTTTCCTGAGGAGAGCAGTTAGAGATGGCAGAACAAGAAGGTGTTACAAGAAAATTGTCCCATGAATACCAAGTTTTCTTCCTTTACTACCTTAAATTAATGCTGCACGGGACAAACTGTAATGCTGACCTCATATTCCTGAGCTAAATGTGTAGTTCAAGCACATAAAAGTGCTGAGCAAAATCAGTGATATCATTTGATATCATTCTAAGCACAGCCTGGTGTGTGCCTCCTTTTTGCTTTCCCTCTTGGTAGTAGCTACTCCTGAGAAATGTGCAACTTTGGTGTTTTCTCTCTCCCACAAAACTCTCCGCTCAGCAGATACTTTCTTTTTTTCCATTATGAAGCAATCGAAGGTTTGCACTGCTTGGGATATGCACGTAAATTTTCCATCCATATTTAATCAACCTGGACGAATGTCCTTGACCAGGACTGGGCTGTCTTCTCCAGAGCAAGTGTAGAGTGGCATTTCCTCAGTAGAAGCAGCAGTGTGAGTGTCTCTGGTGTTGTCACCATGCTGTATTAAGCAGTTTTGTGGTTTGATTATTGTTATACACCTTCTCTGTTTTCAGCTCCTGTTCTCTCTTTTTTTGGAACACAGGTTAAGAAGGAAAGTTTATGCCATTTGGAAAGAGGGGCAGGCAACTCAGGAGGAGTACAAGGATGTTGTGAGGTCATGCAGGGAGAGAAAATTAGAGGGTCCAAATCCCAGATCCCAAATCCCAAATACTGCTAATTTTGTTATTCCCACAGTAGGGAACACTCGGCTGTGCATATCAAACTCGCAAAGCTATTAAAAATTGCATTCATATACACAGCTATATATAAATATAAATAGCAAGGCTACAAAGCCAAGCAGATAGTTATTAAGTTAGGAAATAGTAGAACTAGTTGCCTGGGCAACATTAGTCTGGTTAAGTATTTGCATTTTGATCTAGGACTTCAGGGACCATATTTATTTGCTTTCTTTCCCCTCTGCACGGGGATGCCTAGAGGGAAAAATAAATGGCTACAATTTTATTAACTCTCATATTAAGTGTGAGATAATTATAATATGGGACTCTTACAGAAATCCTGTAATAACCTGTGCATTGATGGAAGGAAAGGTCAAGATGTGTTCAACTAGTATCTTTGTGTGACAGACTTAGAGTTAGCTTCATGCTTTATATACATAATATGTCCTCAGAGACTGCAAGGAAAGCAAACAGACCTCATCAATTTCTCTAATGATTCCTCTGAAAGATTCTTTTTGGTTTTTTTATCTTGGTTTGTATTTTTAGCTCACTTTAACAACACCTCTATTACCAGACTGTCAGAGACCTCGCACATAGAATTTATGTTGGCTTTCATAAAGAAAAATTAGATGCTATCTCAAGGACAGTCTCTACTTTTAATGTCATTAAAGCTAAATGAGTTATTGTTGATATTCACCGAAGAACAGCAAATAGAATTAGATGGAGAAAAATCTTAGTGATAAGATGATGTGCTGGCTGTAACTGTCCACTGCAGAGAAGAAGTAATTTATAAGCATTGTTCTCTTTAATGTATACATAACCTGTACTTTATACCATGTGGTTGGTTCTATTAATCCTAAGGGAGGGATGGAGGCTATGGAGAAGGGGTGTGGATGTTAGTTATAATACTCTGTATTTCTCGAGTAGCACTGAGTATGTAGCTGGGCAGTTCAGCCCCAGGCACCCTCAGGACCCCCAGATGCTGCAGAGGAAAAGGCACCTGGTCTGCCCCACTGGCAGGAGAAAAGCAGAGCTCATGAAAAGAGGGAAAGATTTTTAGTATGTTACTGAAGGGTGGTGTTCATCAGCACAGCTCTAAGTGTGACACCTCTGTTTTGAGGTCTGTGTCATGTTTCACACGATGGGTCAGGCTGGAAGGGACCACAGTGGTCATCTTGTCCCACCTCCCTGCTCAAGCAGGGCCATCCCACGGCACAGGATTGTGTCCAGACAGTTCCTGAGTATACCCAGTGAGGGAGCCTCCACACCCTCTCTGGGCAGCCTCTTCCACTGCATGAATTTCCACTGCACGAATTTCCACTGCCCAATAGAGAAATTCTTCCTCATTTTTAGGTGAACTTCCTCTGCATCAGTTTCTGCCCAGGAAGTTCCACCTGATTGATCCTTAGGGTACAACTGGTTGTGACTGAATGCTTTTCAAGTTTAGCATGGAAAGCTTCCCTCTCTATTAGGATAAAGAAGGAAAGGTAGGCCAGTGGTATTTCACACACTGGAAGATTCCTGCCTCTGCACACTTGGCACTTAACACTACAATGTTTGCTTTAAATTTCTTATGTGAAAGAATGAGGAAAGAAGCAAAATGGGGTTGAAGATTTTCCTGTTTTTACCCAGCTCACCCAGGCTCATAGGGAAAAGTAGAGAGCTCTGTAGATGATAGAGAGTTTTGTAAAATAGGTGTTTTCTATGGTAATCCTCCCTCTCTATAGATCTGTGGTACAGATGTTGTCAGCTTTGTTTCCTGTGCAACTGAGGGCTCTTTAGCTGTTAACTCCAAAGCTGGAGCAAAATGAATATGGAGATCCCACAGCATGTTCTATGGGTACAAAGTGTCTATGGGGGAAAAAATGAGGTATCGAATTTCCTGGTAGGAAAGAATGTGCTACATATTTAATTTTATGTCTGTGGTATAAAGACTGAGAAATTCTTTTAAGAAAGATCAAAAGCAGATGCATTTATATGCAACATCTTAAAGTATAACTGTTTTGTTGGGCTATTGCAGAGAGCTATTGCAAATGAAAAATGTTAAAAGAACATTATTAAGCTATGAAGTTAAAAACCTGAAGGATAGAAAATGTCATTGCAAACTTAATTAGACCCCCTAATGTGTGTGCAGTGGGAAGGGCTTTAATTACCTGATCACAAGTTATTTTTTGCACAGCATCCTCCATTCCTTTCAGCAGAGAAACCGGATAGTCTTTAATTAATGAGCAACTATTCAATATTTTGTTTTTTCCTCAATATAACATCTTAAGTTTTATTCACTGTATGCTCTTCAAACCAGCTCCAGACCCATAATTATTCATTTCTTGATGGGAATTCCTGTGAAGTGTACTTCACAAGAAAATTTATTTTACAAATATTTGTTATTTTCATACCATCCAAAAGATATGATGGGTTATTATGATTTTTTAGAAAGTTAATTGTGTCACAAGGAAAAATGATAAATTAATTTGGAATCTTAGTTTAAAGTAAATAAAACTGTATTTTCAGAGTTTATATGCATTTGAAGGAAAATTTCAGTTTACTTACGCTGCATATACTACCTGGTGAAAAAAAAAATCAGATCCCAGCATTTTAAATAGTCTTTTTAGCCTCCCTTTCCGTGCCCTCCCAGCATAGGCTGAAAACAAGACTTTGCCCTGTTAAAAGCCAAAAGCCAGTGAGAGCAAGAGCACGGCTTGTGCAGAGAGAGCTGTTGTCTCCCTTGCTGTGTCATTAAGGCACTGAGCTGCTCTCTTTGAGCTGCTAGAACGCCACATTTAAAATTGTTGCTGTGAATCAGAGAGACCAACCCTGGTGATAGTGAGAGGCAGCAGCTGGAATAAAATCCCTCCTCTATTCCCAGGAAAGGATGCTCGCTCTGCATTTAAAAGTCACTGGGTGGTGTACAGCAGTGCTCCTGGCAGCGGGGCCTGAGCCTTTTGCTGATCAGCAGAGTCGTGCTTTCCCCTTCTTCCTTGGCGTGTCCATCTGTGTGGTTTTCCTCATTCCCTTTCCATGAGGCAGCCTCACCCAAATAATTTGAGGCAAAGTGGTATAAGCAGTTGCCTGAGAGGCAGGAGTGACCTGTCACTGAGACCACTCTCACTTCCAGATGAATCTCTTGATAAGAGGATTAGTGTTTTTAAGCAAGTGGATAGGGGCACCAGCACTAAATGAAGTGAGGCAGAGCTTTATCCCTTAAGGCACAGCTCAAAACAGGTTTACAGATTTCTGTTTAAATGCCCACATTCCAGGTGTGCGTAAGAGTCAATAAGGATGTGAGCCTAAAACTTCCAACTTGTGGTTGAAAGCCTTGAAATCAGTTACTCCACCTTGCTGTCACAGACTATAGGAACCCTTCCTATGAATCAGCATTTTTTGATGAAATATAAACAGTATTTTAGAATAAATTTCTTCATTGTCTTTTTAGTTTGTCTCCATAAAACTGGTATCACAATATCAGTAGTTCCATCTCTGAAGTGCAGGGGGGGTTAAAATGTTTTCTCCCAGGCCTTATGAATGAAACTGTTTTTCTGGCTTCCTCTCCTCTTGCTCATTTACTGTGACACCCCCCCCCTCACCCCACCCAGTTATGTAAGGATGAAGGTGTCAGGGAGAACACCTGCTTTGTTGAGGAACTACATCTAGCACTGGAGATTTCCAGAAACATTCTTCACTGCTGGCTGAAGCCAGGGTCCTGCAGAAATACTAAATGACCACATAACAGAGATGAGGGGAGGAGTTCACAGCAAAACATATGGAAGTGAATGCTGATGCTTCCCAGCTTTTTAAATTCCTGCTTGGCAGCCCCAATATTTTTGACAAAAAATGGTGTATTGGATGGGTGTGCATGTGTTGGTGTGCAAGTATGCTGGTATCTTAAACCAAATAAGAGTGGAATAAGCAAACCTTGTTGTATGGTTTTATTGAGCCTTCCATGGCTCAAAACTAGGCTGAGAAGCCATATTTGCTGCTATTAAATGTATTAAATGTCTGCAGCAGGCAGCAGCACCTATTTTTTCCTTGCCTGATCACTGGTAAAAGGCCCTGAAAAACAAAATCATTTTCAGAAAGACCACCAAAGCAAAAGTGATAATTTTGAAATAAGAATATCCACAGTAAAATTTATATTGTTTCTCCTGGGCAGCTCCATGAACTCTGCAATCTTTTGAGTTGGATAAACCATTTGAATAATGGACAAGGTCTAAGAGGACAGATCCCAAGGGGAATGTAATCCTGGAGGTGCTCTTATCCTTGCTAGGATTCCTCTTTACAAACATAAATTCTGGTGGTGGGGAAGGAAAAGTTAGGTCTGTGATGAAGAATTTATATTAATTCTGCCTTCAATCAAAAGTGGGCAGAGCAGCTACAAGTAAGAATAATAACAGTTAGAATAATTGCACTTAGATCCCCTAAAATGTGACACTCCAGGTTGTGTCAGTAATTTCAACTTCTAGCCAGGGAAGCAGCATATTTATCTTGTCAAAGAAGTAAAAGTTACTCCAGGTTTAAACAAGTATGTCCTTTAAAACCAGTATATTTATTTTATTTAACCCCATGGAAAAATAGTTGAAGTCTCTCTTTTAAAATAAGTAAAGATTCTGTACCTTTTGGGTGATATACTGGACTCTGAGTTTTTGGTTTAATTCTTTCAACTGGTAATGTGACAGGATCCTGGCATCATCACTGTGTATTTGCTTAATTTATAGGTGAGAGACTCCCCCTAAAATGGCCTCCGTAAAAATATTACTTAACACCCAAGAGGGTTCTTAATGTAAAGATCTCTCTTTCTCTCTTTCTTTTTCTCTCTTTCTCTCTTTCTCTCTTTCTCCATTTACTTCCTTTCACAAGCTGCTTACATTCTAAAACTTTAGTAACTTTGCAACTTCTCTATCCATTTTTTATCCACTGTTTAGCCATTGCAGTTTCTGTATACCTTGAAAACCATCTGTACATTAAATTACAGAATTTTTTTTCAGTTTTTAGCTCTTTTGAGTGATCTCAAGTTTCTTGACACCTACAATTAGTGGTAATAGCTTGGTGGACTCTGGATAATGGCTGTCTAGCAAGAAAGAGAGATAATATGTTTCTATATTGCTATTACTTTATAGGGCTTTTACAGAAGTGCTCAGCTGAGATCAGAGCTGGGTGCTGCCATGCACCAGGAACATCCATCAGGTGAGATGATTTGTCCTTAAGAGGAGCTGTAAGTAGGTGAAAAAGACTGACAAGGTATTATTTACCCCTATTTGACAGATGAGAAGTCAGGACCCAGGGACTGTCTGGATTAAGTGGCAAAAAAATAAATGGCTTTGTGAGTCCTGGTGTCCTGTTATTGTTCAATCCAGGGACTTGGATCTGGAGAATGTTATAAATTTCTTATGGTTTATGCAGCTAATTTTTGTTGGCATGGGAGTGGGATGCAGAGCCAGGGGAAAGATGGGTAAGCAGTCTGTGTAGCATTTTGGGACAAGGTCAAGATACCCACATAAGCAGTGAGCTTGGTACATGCACTTCAACTACCACCTGAGAGCAGCCCAGGTATGTTCAACTACAGGCTGGTGAACTTTCCTCCTAGTATTTAACCTGCTAAATAGCTGCAATGGCTAATTCTGAAATACTTCTCTCTGGTTGTATAATGCGTCTTAGCTGTCAAGTGCCAAAGTTAACAGAATCTATTATACAGTGTTGTTTCTCAGTGTCACTGAAGATCATGCTGGTTTGTTGTTGTTGTTGTTATTGTTTTAAGAAAAAACAAAACAAAATGTTATTTGATAGGAGATTAGCATGATGCTTTTGTGGGAAAGATAGGCAATTTTTTTTTCAGTTCAGTCAACACTGGGTGTTCATGTGCTTTTCCTCACTTCAGTGGGATGACAGCGACTTGAAACTGGCTGGGGATGCAACAGCTAAACGTGTCACTGGTGGTACATTTGGAAGTACAGGAATGCTGAATTATCCCTCCTGCTGTGTGGCCAGGATAAGCTGGAGCTGAGGGATTGTAGTGTCAGAATGAGAAGTAGTTCAATGGCATAGAAGGGAGATAATTGCTGTGGGTACCTCAGGATGTGTGCAGAACAGGCCAGGCTGTTAGTGGAGATGACTTCTGAGAGGATATATGATTTCCTGACTCTCTAATAATGTTAAATCTAATTCATATTTTCATATTCATTGCTGAGTATTATGCAGACTTGGCAAGTCTTTAAGGACAAAACAGAGTTACTGTAAGATACACAAGCACTGAAGGACAAGAAATTGAGACTCCAGATGTAAAATCATAGATACCAGGAAGCAGGAAGTTTGTGGGATAGATGGAATGAGCACATTGCTATCTTAGAAATTTTAGTGCCAGGTTGTAGCCTGAAAGAGTTTTAGGTGCTGTTCAGTGTAAAGTGTCATATTACTGCAATATATTAGGTACATTTTCTTGTACACTATTTTAAGGAACAATGGAGGGTAAAAGACTTGTGGGAAAGCTCATACTATATGTCTGTATTTCTCCACTTTGAAGAGTGTAAGCTGTCCCATCTTTTAAAAATGTTTGCTGTCCATCCCCTCAATCTACCTGTGTGCCTTTTAATACAACCATTCACCACTACAAGCAGTTTCAGCAGTGTTGCTTCTTTTCTAAAAATAGACTGCAAGAGCTTCTTTGTTATCTGCAGTGTGAATTGTTTTAGTAGGAAGCAGCTTTGCTACAGTATCATTTCTTAAATTGCATATTACTTTAACAACCACATCCACCCAAAACATAATGATTGTGACCGAAGAAATAAAATTCTAAATCATTAAGTGGAAGGCACAAGGGTTTAGATGCAAGTGAGACCTGTTTTCATTTTGCATATACATACACAGGAATTGGGATTACAGCCATATGCATTGTCTTCTGTTTGCAGCAATGCCAAGACAAGACCAGGCTGGATGGGGCTTTGAGTAATGTGGTTTAGTGGAATGTGTCCCTGCCCATGGCTGTGGGGTTGGAACTAGATAATCTTTAAGGCCCATTCCAACCCAAACCATTCTGTCATTCTGTGAAACCAGAATTCAAGTGTAGATTAAAATATGTCCCAGTGAAATGAGCAGAATTTCAGTGATGAACGAATGCATTGCTGAGAATCATTTTAGTGGCATTCCTAATCATGTTCTCGGAAGGTGGTACATATTTCAGCAGCTGTAGAGTGGGTTTGTGAGAACTGTTGTCCAGATCAGCACAAACCCTCAGAGGTGAGCTGGCTCTGTGCATTCCTAGCAGTGTGTTAACCACTGTTTGTTGCTGAACAGTGTCCTTTGCTCCTTCTCAATCCATCTTGCAAATCCAAGATTTGGACTGAAAATGGCAAGAGCTTCCTGTGGCAAACAGGCAGAAAGCCAAGGATTGGTAGGGCCTCTGTGAGGGCTGGTAGAGAATGTTGGCTCAACATGACCGAGACAACTCAGTGGTGCAGTCGAGGCATCAAAAGCCTTGGCAGTGGTTGCTGCAAGTACATCTGAAATGGCTTTTCTAGCCCTGGGTAATGCTGGAGTCAGTCATCAGAGAGAGTCCAATGGGCACAATTTTCAGTGACCTAAAATAGCATTGCACATAGTCAGCAGGGCAGACTTTTACTCCTCAGCAAAGGTTTTCGACTCCTCAGTGTAGGTTACATAAGTTTTCACAGCTAGGAATTTAGGAGCTTCAATGACAGCTATACACCACTTCCCACACATGCCCACTCCCCCCCACAGAAAAGGGGAAAAAAAAGCTCATATTTCCAAGCTGACATTAATTATGTTGTGATAAGTTGATAGTGGGGCAGTTAGAATGCATTTAAGAAACAATTATTGTTTCCCTATTTAATTTTTTTCTTGTTTTAGTCTGTTCCCTTTATTTAATATTTAAAATGAACAAGCACAAGCAAACACAGAAAAAACTTGAAAGCCTAAAAATAAATAAAAAAAAATAACGGAACTTTTCCACTTATATAATTCAATTAAACACATTCTTCCCATGATGCATTGATGAAATATATTATTATAGACACAAAGCACTTTGTAGTGTTGTATTATTAACTCCTTCTGAGGCCAGATGATCTTTCTGCCAGATTAGAAGAGAGCAATAGGATGTAGTGTCAATTAACCTAATTGCTATTGGTCTTTTAACACTAGGGCTTATGTGCATTCCCAGAAAGGGGATACAAAATGTGTACATATAGGATTTCCAGATCTTTGGAGAGAGTTTAAAATGCCCTGATATTACCCTGGTGAGGCCTGTGTGCTTATCTGCCTGAGCAGTAAAAATAGGCTACTTTTATTTAATTGGATGGTGGAAAGCTAGAGATTCCTCACATCAGTCCGATGGCAGATTCAAGATTTTACATATGTCAAAACAAAGCCATCTGGATTTGTTTACATTGCAGGTAGTCTTTTGCAGGAGTCCAAGTGGCGATTTGAGAGCCACTGTAGCATCAGCATAACAAATAAACACAGGTCATGCGTCAGCCCTTTCCAGTTTCTTGGGCCAACAGGGAGAACCCCTTGCTTAGACATCTGCAGGGTGAGGGTGTGTTAGCCAAACAAAGTCGTGGAAATGAAGACAGGGTCATAAAAAATCCCACCTAGACATATGAAATCATATGAGTTAAAAGACTGAGTCACAGTTTTAAAAATTATCATTGCCTTTTCTTTTTTCTTCAATTCTTTCACCTCTCAGTCCTGTTGCATTATGTGGGCATGAATTTAATTTTTGTGTTTCTAAATGCAGGATTTCTTCAACACAAGAGTAACTTTTTTAGGATGTTTTACCTAGCTGAAACATTTTACTTCTGAGTTAAAAAACAAACAAAATCAAGCATTCCTGCTTGAAATAACAGAAATCTTTTTTAATTGATTGAAGGCAATTAACAAGATTGATTGCTCAACCCCCTTGCAATCCAGTTAGAAATGGTTCATTGTGCAAGTGATAAATTGGGATGGTTTGAGAAGTTCCTGTTGATCCTTGAGTTGTGGTTATGATTTTGTAACAAATCATGACAGAGCAAAGCTATCAAATGGTACTGTTTCTCCTTTAAAGAGACCTCCAACTCAGCTGGCAAAGCCTTTTCTATATGTGTAGGGGGATGGCAATCTCTCAGTTTTATGGTAGTTCAGGATGAGAGTGGCTTAAAGCTCACTGAAAGACAAATTAATACATAAATAGTGCATAAATAATGGGTTTGCCAGCACAGGTTAGGTCAGTTTCTAACACTTGTTAGCCAGTGGAGTCCAAAATCTTTCATGTCCACTTCAATTTAATTTTCTTTAATTGCCAGAGCTCATAGGTAGGATTTCCTGGCTCTGTGCTGTTATTTCCTTTGTCTAGAGTGGGGCACAGATCAACTCACACCTTGTCCTGAGCACCAGGCATGGAACTTGCAGCACGTGAAGGTGCTTGGAGAAGTTTGTATTTGGGGTGATCTGACTGTGCTTTGGGTTGTTATGGTCAGGAAGGGCAGAGTTTGTGACTTTTGACCCAAGTGTGGTGAAAACTAACACTTAGGTGACCTTAGAAATAGACCATGTAGTTTCTATCTACATTTATGGTAAGAAAAGAAAGAAAGAAGAGTTCATCTGCTACAAACATTCAGTTGTGTTTTCTTAGTAGGTAACGAAAGCTCTCATGAGCATTAGCAGTGTGTCCTGGCCCTCCTGATTTCTGCCAGCTGCTCTCCGCTGGGTAGGGGAGGCTGGCAGTGTAGCCATGAGGTGTGGAAGCTGGAGTGTTCCCCACTTTGTCCCTCTCTGTCTGTTTGGATTTGGAGCTGGAAATACAGTTTGGATTGAGAATTCTGGAGAAAGTCAGCAGATCCCCGAGAGCTGCCGAGCATGGTACTTTCTGGTGGCTGTGATAAAGCCCTGTGTCTTGGAGACTCTCAGGATAAGTGAGTGATTGTCCTTGCTGGGGTGCAGCTGAACTTGTCCAAGCCATGGCAGAACAATGGCATAAATTAGATTTATTAGAGAAAGGTGCTGCTTTTGTAGCATCAATTTAGTCAAATTGTGATGGTGACGACAGATGGGTGTTGGTGCATCCTCCCCACCCCACACACTCCCCCTCCCTTTCTGCTCTCTGATGGGCAGTCAGAGGGTTTGGGTTTGTCCCAGTGTACAAACATGGGGTGGGTGTTGCAGGAAGAGCTGTCTGGGTGCTTGCATAATTAAAGTATTCCAGAGATGGGGGAGCTGAGATGTTCACAATTGACTTTGGTGCAAAGGTCTAAAATGCTGCAGGAAACTGGGCTGACTGGGAAAATTGGTTTCCTGAGGTTGTGGGCAGCTCTCTGGTGAATATCCCCACTTCACCCCCAGCAGGGTACGTCCAGCCCAAAGATGAAGATTTTTATTTGCAAGAGATGTGTGAAACTGTTCAAGTGATAATCTTCAGTTCTTTAATTCTGGATGAATTTGAGGCAGAAATATCTGTTTAAAGTAATTAATATATTCAGAAAAATTAGTATGTCATTAAAATGAGCACTAACATTCTTTTTTTTTTTCAGTAATGTGCATGTCCGTGTATTTCTGAATCTTCCTAAGTGTGATAGTTTGTAAGGATGGGCAGCTAGGAAGGAGGGGAAGAAAACTGATAGGCTATGATGCCAGGTCTGTGTTTGATTTCCAAATAACTTTGCAGGTACAATCCCTGGTTCTGACTAGTCAATTTATGGATAAATTTTCCTTTTGAAAAACTACCTGTGTCAGTGCTGAGGTTTTTATTTTCAAGGAAATGAATCATTTTTAGTGACATTTTTCAAAGAGAAACTTAGAAATTGAATTAGATTTTTATTGTTTCAGGAGAAATTTTCAGATTTCTCCTGTTCAGTGTAGTTATTGGAAAATAAGCCAATGAATAAATAGTTCACAAATAAAATTAGTTAGGTTTTTGTCTTTTTTTTTGTTATTTATTTATTCACAGTTTCCTATAAAATGTCACCAGCTTCAAGTAAGAAACTTTTTCAATATGTTTCTCGGGGGGAAAAGGAATAGATGTATTTCAACTCTTCTGTCAGTATATGCTCTGAGACACTGAATAATTATGAATCTCAATATACCTCTTTATCTAACAGCTTATATGTTTTATTAGTTTTGTGGTTTCTGAGGTTTTGTTTTTTCTTTAGAGAGCTGGTGAAAAAAATCAGTATAATTTAGCAATAGGTTTGACATTTTATATAGACAGACCTAGAAATCTGACTGGAAAACACATCTAGAAACTGGCAAATAAAAAGTTTTCTGAAAATTATGTTGGGTGTTTGGCTTTCATGTTCTAGTAAACATGAATAATAATTCCCCAATCTCCTGCTATGTCTCTTATTCATTATTTTATAACTCTGTGTTGTATTCTGCTTCAGATATCAATTTTCAGGCTAAAAAATCCCAGTCGGTTTAATCTTTCAACATTCTAAAGATATTTTATACCATTGGCCTACTTTGTGT
This sequence comes from Erpornis zantholeuca, assembly GCA_013400515.1. NCBI lineage: Eukaryota > Metazoa > Chordata > Aves > Passeriformes > Timaliidae > Erpornis > Erpornis zantholeuca. The sequence goes on along the minus strand of VZTN01034048.1, from coordinate 108,830 downwards.
CTGTCTTCTATATTTTTTTTTCCAATTCAACTGCACGTTTGTCAAATGGAGAGACAAAAGCTTTGCAGTTTTTAAGTTGGGGTCACATAACATAACTCTTAATATATAAAGTAATTGCTATACTTTCTGGATGGCTGGTTGTTTTTTTGTTTCTTGCAATTCCTAAAAACTTCTTTGGGTTTTTGGCCATTTTGAGTCCAGAGCTCATGTTTGCATCCAGCAGTTTACAAGGCTTCAGGATTCCTGAATGACAGCAGCAGATTTCCAACATATTTCAGAGGGGGCGTGTGGTGAGGATGATTTTGTCTCTGTGGTGGGGTTGCTTTACATTTGCTGATACTCTTTATTTTCCATTTTACTGCCTGATCATTCCATATCATCAGATCCTTGTGCAGCTTTTCTGTCAGTCTTCATTTTGACAAGCCAACAACTTTTGTGTTATCACCAAGTTGTGTTATATCTCTGTACTCTGTTTTCCTCAATATGACATTTAGGAAGCCAGAAATAGCATAGATCAGACTAGATCCCCATAAATGCACATTTTCTTTTGTCGTACATGAGCTTGGTTTGGTTGTTTTTTTTTTTCTATCAGTGGTTTTCAACAAAAGTTAATGGAAGTGCAAATGCATGGTATCAATTATAGCATCATTATCAATCCATAAACTGATTCCTTTGAAGGCTAATAATAAATTTGTAAGGTCTGTATTGCCTCTTAAAAAACAAGATGCCTTTTAGTCATTATATAAGGATCTGCTTGTTTGTTTATACTGATTTTTAAAATAATTTCCACTAATTTATGGATTAATTTGTATGTGGGTATCATGGTCTGTCTGAAAGTCTCTTAAAACATGCCCCTGCATTTGCCACCTTCTGTTTCTCTGTTAATGAAGTAAATTTCCTTGATAGGATAGCCATCACTGCTAATGGTTTAGCAATTTTATATTGAATTTCTAAATTGTGGAAGAATATTAACTGAGCTTAGAGGATTTTCTCTGTTTATTTTATATGCTAATTCAGTACTTCAATTTAAAATAATATTCCCACCCATAACAGGAAAACAGCCTAGAGTTGGAAATACCTTAATCTGTATCCTACACTCTGTTCTGATGAAAGGAATTAATTCACCATCTCAGCTATGGCCTTGTCTTGCAGCATTTTATTAAGTTTTTTTTTTTTCCTATCACATGTCCGGAAGGGTATTTATTGCTGGTTTTTATCCCTTATATAAAATGTTTTAAAAATTTTAAAGTTCTATGTTATGCTGGTGTTCTGTACTTACAGAGCTGATCCCAATTTCCATTTTTATCCTTTAATTGTGACCTCTTTAGAGGAAAGTCTTCCTACTTCAAATAGCTTCTCAGTCTCTGATTTTACCAGATGGTTTTTACTTCTTTCTTTTTAAAGAAATTTGTTTTCAGCATAAGTGGTTTTGATTTATTTAAATTGCCAATAGGACGACTTTAAAATACTTACATGGTTCTTAAAATGATTTATGTTTTTGTCACTTTTAATTTCTAACTAATGAATCCTAGATTTTATGTATTTTGTTTTTTGAAGTTAATCTCTGCTTTAAAAGAATACTTTAACTTTGTGTGCATGTGTGTAGTTCTGCATATGTGTGTTGAATTACAGTTTTGTGTGGCCAGTGTTGCAGAGCAGCCCCTCAGTAGTTGTCATCCTGAGTGCTGCTTAAGTTTAAAGGACACACTGTGTGTTGGGTACCTTGCCTGCCAACTCCAGCAATTATGCATTTCTGTTTCCTCAGTTTTGGAGTTTAAGATGATCTGACATTTATACTCTATTCAAAGCTGGAAAAGGCTTCTCTCTGTTTTCTCTAGTCTTGGATCTTTTATTAATGCCTTATCCACCACTGAGGGAAATAACAACATCACGTGGTCATGTTTTTGATAACCCAGACCTAACACACTAATGTGGAAGAATTTCAATCCACATTGATGTTAGTAGTAACTCCCTGTGCCCCTATTGGCTTTTAACCTGTCTTTTAAACATAGCACCTTTCTTTTACCCACTCCATATGTTTCCCACTCCATCCTCACAAACTTTGTGCCCTTTACTGCCTCCTCAATGTGGCTGCTTTCCCCTCGTGTGTCTGATGGGATGTGTTTTCAAACACACAAGGTTAGCACGTGTGCCTTTGGCATAACCATAGAGACCTGTGTTGACAGGCTCGGCCTAAACTCCCCGAGGCTGTGCTTTATTGGTTAAAATGAGTGCATTTTGTCCATTTCTGTCCTGTAATCAAGAGTATGGACTTTGGCACAATTCATTCCTCAGCAAGCCACATGAACACCAGTATGGGGAGAAATTGGACTCTGAAAATGCTAATCTGATTCTCCAAGGATACCATATAATAAACGATCTGGGAGCCTGCAGAATTGCTGCATTTTCCTTTAGTCATGATGTGTTGATTTAGTGGTGGTTTAAAGAACTGCTGTCAAAGCTGTGTGTTCTCCACGTGGGTGCTGGTTCAGGCACTCATTAATGCTCTGCTGCAGAAACTTGGTGAGTTCAAATGGGCATGAGACTGTAGCATTGCTGCAGAAGCACTTCAGGGCATATCAGTGTCCCTCTTTATTAGAAGTTAAATTTGTATATTTATACAGTTCTCTTCTGTTTGCCAGAGAACAAGCTTGTCTTTGAAGACTGAACTGTGAACATACATCCTAGCCCAGCTTATTATTCAGGCCTCACTGTGTGCAAAAGGTTTGAAAGGAAATCCTGTAATAGGTTAATTTTCCTCTCTGTGGGTTGCATTGTCTAAAAACTCTTGCTTCTTTCTTCCCTTTGTTTCTTTGTACTTTTTCAAGTATGTTACTCATACTGCTTTCAGGATAAAAAGAAAAACACCTTAAACTCAATGCCTTCATCTTAATATTTGCAAAAAATGTTAGGTGTTCTTATTTCTTGCTCTAAAGGTGAGCTCTTTTATGGATCCTATTCACCGATCCTTTCTTTCACTTATGATCAGGAGATAAAAAGAATAAAAGAGTCCTGTGTGCTAGATTTCACACCTCAGGAGCAGGGCTTGTTAAGGAGCTATTGATTTCCTCTCTCCTCAACTCCCTCCTCTTTTCCCATACTTCCCCCCTCCTCAACTCCCACCTCTTTTGCCATACTTAAATGGGAAATACTAACACCATTGGCTTCTAGGACTTCTAGTTTTTAAGTGTTTGCCTAGCTGTGATTTAGGGAAAAACTGTATGGAAGTGAAAGGAAAAAGGGCCACTTACAAAAAGAGTGGTACAAACAGTCTCTGAAATGCTAACCGTACAATTTATAGAACCATTTAATATACTGAGTTAGAAGAGACCCATCAGGATCATTGAGTCCAACTCCTGGCCCTGCACAGGACATCCCAAGAGTCACACCTTGTGCCTGAGAGCATTGTCCAAATGCTTCTTGAATTCAGACAAGCTGGTACTGTAACCACTTCCCTGGGGAGCCTGTGCCAGTGCCCGGCCACCCTCTGGGTAAAAAAGTTTTCCTGATATCTGACCCAAACTTCCCCTGACTCAGCTTCATGCTGTTCCCTCGGGTCCTGTCACTGTCACCAGAGAGCAGAGATCAGTGCCTGCCCTCCTCTTCCCTTCATGAGCAAGTTATAGCTGCAGTGAGGTCTCCCCTCAGTCTCCTCCAGGCTGAACAGACCAAGTGACCTCAGTCACCCCTCCCATGGTTTTCTGTCCAGGCCCTTCACCATCCTCGTGACCCGCCTTTGGATGCTCTCTAGCAGCTTAATATCTTCATGTTGTGGCACCCAAAACTGCACACAGGACTCAAGGTTAAGGCTGCACCAGTGCAGAGTAAATTAATTATAATGCCTCTTAATTTGTATTGAGGCATTATATTGAAATTACTGACATGGCATTTTAAAATATAGTTCTACTTTTCCCTTCATTTAAGCTATTTCCCTTAACTTAAGCTGTTATTCTGATTTGATTTCTTTAAAGGGTTTGTTGAAGTAAATATTGGGCTGCAGGCCTCTACAGAAATAAATTCATTTTCTTAATGTGCTTACATTTCCAAAAGGGCATGTGAGGCTCCCGAACCTAGTGCCATGGCATGCAAGGTTGAAGAGTATTTCCATGGCTCATTATTTGTTGCTCCTTTCCTAAATGGAGGTGAAGAGCAGAGGATGACCACTAGCATCTTTGTTTGCATTCCTGTGGGTGAGCCATTACAACTGCTTAAAAACTGGTGATCTTGCTGTGTAAATCAGCATCACATCTTACAGTTGGAGGGTGCAAAGACAGATTCTGTAGGATGATCCTCCTTGGGGAAAGGACAAGAATGAAACTGTTATTGGATGTCCTAGGGAGAGTCCAGCATGATGCATCCCAGTTTGCACATTTACAGAAACATCTATTGCATGGAAACTCCTCTTATTGCAAGAAACTATTTCCACATTCCTTCCCTTGTGTTCATCCACGTGGGGGTAATGTTCATTTCAAAATACATTTTTTACAAGCATTGAAATTTCAAACTCACTGGGAAGTTCCCATGATCTTCCAATTTCTAAAATAAAAGGTAATAGAACAGTTTTTATTGATGGTCTGATGTGGTATTGGACTTGCCAATTGTATCACAACTCCATATGCCCTACCATAACAACAGTAGCCGGCGTTATTTGTATGCCAGCAAAAATTAAACTTCACAGTCAGAATTTCAGGCCTCCTTCTTGGATCACTAACAGAAAGTTAGTTTTATTTGTGCTGTAGTTTAGAGAACATCATGATCTTCAGAGCCTGCTGTTGCCTTCCCCTGGTCCTAAAATTAAGAGCCAAACACAATTAAGGGAAGAGTGGTTTTTACCTCGGCATTTATTTGAGGATCCTTAAAGGTGCACCTCTTAGTCTGGGTGGAATGCCCCGTAATGCACACCAAAATGTACACCCACGATAGATCACGTAGACAATTTATAGGCCTTGCAAATTAGCATATCTATCAGAAATTGCCCGGTGAGAGACTTGAATGAATCCTCCATCCCGAGGAATTCTCCCCTGGATGGGCCTATCTTAGTTTACAGGATGTGTTCTAGAAGGAACCTTGGTTTCTGGCCTCTAAGTGCCTCCAGGATGTTTGGTCTCCTGGCTTAATGGAATATTAGGTCTCTGCTAAGTTATCGGACTTAAAGAATTACAAGCATGCATGCTAGAAGCACTAAGGATACATAAAAGCTATATAAAAGGGTATATAAATTGGGGTATAAAAGAAAGGGTAAAAAATCATCCTGGCATCGTACTGTTGAGGATTGGTGTGGTTGGCGTAATGAAATGTGTGGTCGAAACTTAATGGGCAGACATGCATTTGGAAGTTGTTGCACATACGCCCCCCAAGATGCTGCAAAAAGCTCGTCTTGCTCTATTGCAGGAGGAAGAGATGTGGTTTCTTTAAGTTGCTCTAGTGTCCTCAAGATTAATTTAGTGTGGTTCAATGATGGACCTCAATGTAAAAGTGGAATGACAAGACTCAAGTGTAGGATGCTGCAAGCATTACAGTAATGGTTTTGCAGGAGGAAGGTTTGTCAATTAAATTTAGTCCTCCTGTGGTAGAGGAAGTCTGTGTAACTCACTAGGCCAAGACCATGGCCAGTGTTCGTGAGCACGGTTCCCCTGCTCTGAAGGATGGGATTGTGGCTTCATTGCCACCCGCATGGAAGAGCAGTAATGGGTACTAATTTGGGGGCTGTACCAGGCTGGGAATTTTCTTGGTGATGTCCTTAACCCAGGCTCCAGGGAGGCAGCAGACTTCCATAAGGGGAGGATCTGTTCAGAGTATCGAACTCTGTTCTCCTCAGAAGGGAGTTGCCTGCAGCTATAACCTGTCTTTTCTTCCTCTTGGAGGTTGCTATGGGGCCGGGGGGAGGAGGGCATAGCAAAAAATATGTGTGTAGGCGCCTGCATTTCAGTGTGTTATAGAACACTGGAGAAAATCAAGCCTACCTATTTTTCTCCTTCCACAGGATATTACTTTACTGATCCAAATGAAAAGGCTATAAAACTTTATAACAGCGAAATATGATAAGATAATGAAGCACAATATTCATCTGAGGTCACTGTTGCATGGAAAAACTAACACCTCTCTGGTGTCATCTTGCTGGATCCGTCTGGCAAATTACAACCAGAGAGACACCGAGTGTACAGCACTAGCTATTTAAATGTACTTTGACAAAGCTAAACACAGGGAAGGTTCCCAGAGTTCCCCAACACTGCCAGACATAAACACATTCACTGCATTGTTAATCCCACTAATTTAATGTAAAGCATGAAGGTCTCCATGAGATTTATGCAGAACAGCTGAAATCTATGATTAGTGTTGGCAGCAGAAGAGCAGTTTCAGTCTGTTGGCTGAGGTTAATCTAGTCAAGGTACTAGGGAAATATTTATCCTTGTTGTGATTTAGTTTAACGTACTATCTTTATGTAGGATTGCCTTTAAGATAAAGTACAGGAGGCTGAACAGAAGCAGGAATTAGCTGCCGACTTTTAGCTTAGACTTGTAATTTACAGGTTTAATTTTGCTGCTTCTTGCTTCTATTATTATTTATTTATGTAGCAGTGATAATATTAACAGCAATAACAGCTTCACCTCCAGGTGCTCCAAAGACAAAGCTGATTCTAAAATCTAAAGATAGGGATCCATTCTCCATCAAAGAAATGCAATTATGTGAGATGCAACTTCACATATGTATGCAAAGAGTGTCTCAGTAGGATAAGGAAACTGCACTTGGTTAATTGCTGGGAAGAAGAAGGGCAACCTGCCCGGCTACAGATTGGTTCAGGCACTTGGGCTACATCTTTATGAGGAAATGGAAGAAGACAGAGACCATTTTCTCATCCTGAGGTCGAGTGATGAGGCTCATGTATTATCCATTTGGTAAATTTGTTTTTCTTCAAAAGAGATCACTGTACCCAAGACACCTCTTGGGAAAGGTCTCTGGTGGATACAGAATCTCAGACTTTGCCAAGGTACAGACTCTGGCAGACTCTGGAAACAGATTGACACTAATTTGACCTGATTAAAGATCAAACTGTCCATTTCAGTATAGAAAGGTGCTGCTGAGCAAAGCCAGAAAACAAATTAGAATTTTCTAGGGGTGAATCAGAACAGGGAAAAAAATGTGCAAAGGGTTAAGAAGTTCTCCAGTATTTTGTTTCATTTTCTTTGGTCTAAATAGAAATGTTTCACAGTCCTTAAGGGATCCAAGACCCTTCATATTTCTAATGTCTCCATCATTACACATGTTTTTTATTTTGATACAGACCTGTTGAGAAAAGAATATTATATAGATTATTTTAATGGCTATTATTTAAATCTTTTTAAATGCTTTTGCTTTCAAAATATTTTGATGATGTAAAAATGATGGATTTTATTGAAAAATCTGTGATTAGTTTTACTAACTGTCAGCAGAAGGATAATAAGCAGCATCCTTAATATCAATGTAGTTTACTTTGGGCAGTAATCTATCTGTTGTTAATGATGTTGTTAACAGCATTTGTTGCAGTATTTGGGAAGTAACTAACCAGGCAGACAGGTATGCACGCGGTGTAATGGGGTGGATTAGCAGCAAATAGCCTTCTCACTTGAGCAGATCATTTAGGGAAGTGATGAATTAGTATGGACCCTGACACATCACTGCCTCTCCTCTCCCCTGGACTGCCCTGCTTGTACAGAAGCTGCCAGTAGCTCAGAGGTGTCTAAATAATGCTCAGGAGCCCAGGTGAATGCTGCATTGCTGGAGCACAGCAGTCAGCCCCTCAATAAGTAACAAGTGTAATGCAGTCCCAGCAGGACCCCTGCTTGATCACCCACACTGCAGCCAGTCGTTTTAATCCTTGCTGTATGGGCAAGTTTAACTACCTCTTTGTAGATTAATTTTTTCTTTTTCATTAGGGGGTGGAGGGATGAGATAGAAAGCTGTCACTTACTCAGATAATATGTTATGGGAGGATAGTTTCGACAGGTGCCTCTTCTATTCTTTTCCCCCTGCTCCTCCCTAACAGCAGCTCTGACAATGTGCCAGGGGATATTGTTTCTGAGGTTATTGTCTGACAGTGTGCCAGGGGATATTATTTCTGAGGTTCTTGTCAAGGATGGGTGTTTCACAGAGAAAAATGTAGCTGGTGTTGCGAAAGAAGAAACATAAGCAGAAAGGAGGCTTCTCTCTGTGAAGGCAGGATAGGGTTTAGACTGGCTTGAGTCATAGTATTCAAGCTGAAAGCTGAAGCATGGGTCTGGAAACAGGCAAATCAGCTCAGAAGGCTGTTAACCAGAAATAGCTGGTTACCTTTTATCATGAAGACCATGGTATTTATAGGAAAGAGACATGAAGTGGAAAGAGATGGTCAGAGGTGACTGATGGGCCAAGTGGACACAACCTGCCCTCCAGATTTTGGTCCCTGGACCAGGCTGACAGCTGTTTCTTCTTGGGCTCAGGCTGAAACCAGCTTAAATTGGTAGAAAAAGCTCCCACTGACTCTCCAAAGAAGGCAAGTTCCTCCAAGTAAATGTACGTAATTTCTAGAGATGGCTTGAAAGAATGCTGAAAGAAAATTTAACTTGCCTCTTGAGAAAGAGAGGTGGAAAATCAGAATACTTTGGTTTGCCAAGTGTGCCAAATGTAGCTGTGTGGTATTGAAAACAGAGCTCTAAACTTCTGCTCTTAAAGGACCTGAGCAGTCTTCCTTGTCATCCCTTCCTTGTCCCCATGGTCTGACCCCCTCTAACAGCAAAAGAATTTTTTAAGGCCAGATGCTGAAAGAGAACAACTCCCAGGGGCCAGGTCCTGCTATGAACTGCTGAGCTGGGCAGCTGCACTGAGCTCACCCTCCAAATGAGGAGGAGGTTTTAGCAGCTCCCAGTCTGGGCACAGGGCAAGGGAGATGACAGCAAAGCCATTTCACCATGTTTCTTTGTGACAAGGTATTAGCAGCTCTGGCTTGATGTGTTAGGCTGGACTTTTTCCATTACATAAGCAAAGCAACATGTTTCACTGTTGGCATTCACAGGATGTAGAAATGGTAAAATGTGAAAAAACCCCAAACATTTAGACTTTGAAATTATGTTTTAGTTTTTATATCTTTTTGTGGTTTAGGGTTGAGCTGAGGTGAAAGAGGCGAGTTTCTAGAATTGCCTGAATTGCCTGAAATGGCAGATACTTTTGTTTTGCAGCAGAAACTAAATGTATTTTTTAATTTTCATTGTTACAGAAACCTGTGGCCGCAAACCTGTCCAGGCCTAAGGTTCAGCTAGCAAGCACTGATGCAGTTTAATTTTCTGTTAAAAGAAACCCTGTAGCATCCCATTAAAATCAGAGGCTGCTGAGTTTATGTGTGTTTATGGCAGTATTGTGTCCTTGTCATGGTAGCCTTTGGTGTCTTTCCACATATTCAAACAGAGACATAGGACCCTGCCATAACTTGGTTTTAGTCACTGGCTTCCTCAAAGCCTGGATTTAATCCCCACACCCAATAGCCCCACTGAGCTGCCTGCTGGGTAACACAAACTTCAGCACAGCTGAAATCCCACTGGCTTTGGAGAAGATAAAAGCCAGAGTTTTTTTCAGCCTGAAACATGTGAAAAGCTAGGCAATGCTTTCTCCTTCATCTTTCAGATTTTCATGTTGTTTCTTCATTGAAAATCCATGCTTTCTCTAAAGTGCATGTACACTCAAGTACTTGGGAGTCATTCACCAGGAAGTATGTTCTGTGTCACGGAGCAAATTCCTAGCTCGTGATCTTTCTCATCCAGCTAAGGAAGTTTAAAGGGGAGAATGATAAAGTTTTACTCATAAGTACTGCAGTTTTGGGATTTATGACAGGTTTAGCTGCTTTTTGTCTCCCTTTGGTTCCTTCACTAAGCTCTGGATAGCTTGAATTAAGTGCCCTCTTGTCCTTTTTCTTCAGGCACTGGAGGCAGCACACTGTGATGTCACGGGTGAGATTTGAAGGTGGAGTGCTCTTTTCTGTGCTTTTATTTCTTTTCGTGAAGGTTGAAATGTTGTAAATTGCTAACATCTGTGTTGTATGCCCTCTGCACATTTATAATCTGATTATTTTTTCCCCTCAATTCAGCTCATCAGAGTTACTTTGGCAGAAATGAGAGTTTTCAATGCGTCTTAAAATACCTCCCTTAGAAGGCAGTTAACCTCAGGTCTGCCTGCTCACCATTCTGGGCTGAGGATTGTGCCGAGGTTGCTACTTGCATACTCATTTTGAACCCATCCCATTACCCACCTCACAAAGTGGGAGAGCAGAATGTATTCAGCAGAGCCATTATGGGAACCACCTTCTGGAGGTCTGTAAATAAGTTGCCATTTGGTGTGCAGAGAGTTCGTGCCAGGTGAGGCTGAGATAAAGTCCTGCATCTGATCTTATATTTTGAATTTATTAGGCTGTCGTGAGCAGACACTTGCACCCAGTTTCCACTTGTCTGTTGAGTTTGGCCAAAGAAGGATCTAAAGCTCATCAAATCTCACTGGTATGATCTGGTATGGCTCAGAATTAATGTGTGAGGTAAAGAAATAAATGTGTGTCTGCAAGGGTTATCAAACAACTGTCATATTTCACCACAGTTGTGTGACATTTTCCTGAACTGCCCTTGTAAAGCTCTTGGGATCCTTCTGAATGGGAGAGTTATAAAAATAGCCCATTTAGTTGAATAGTTGTTTTTCCTGAAGGAGTCATCCATGCAAATTCCAGGCAAAAACAGCGGTTTTGAGATTTAATCTTCTTTTCAAAAACTTATTTTTCATTTAAACTGGAATTCCATTTCGTCCTGTTTCACTGTAATCCATGAAGTAGATGAGCTGAGATGAGCATTGGGAAGAGAGTTGCACATGCTTCTCTAATTGCCATTCTTCCCTATGTGCTGAGAGCTGCTGCCCAAGAGGCAGCGCTGAGCCGGTCGGACCCTGCTCCAAACCACTGCAGCTGCTCCCCCTCACCTTTTCATGCCAGTGGGACCTGCCTTTGCTGCCTCATAGAAAAAGCCTCATAAAATATTACTGTGGTGCTGTGGTCTGTGTCACAGCAGAGCACTGTGCAGCCAGGCATTGTGAAACGGGCTGGGTCTGAGGGGCAGCCCTGGCCAGCTCTTAACCTTGCGCCAGTGGCACTGGGGAAAAGCTTTTGCCTTCAAGAAGCTGGTGGCAAAATTTGGCACTAATGGACCTCTTTGATTTATAAGCCCCATAGGATGCCAGAGGCGGAATTTCCCAGGTAAATTGTCAGTCTGTTGTGTTTACAGGGCTTGTTAAAAGGCACAGATTGAAGTGTTGTGCTCCCTCCCAGAGCAACTGCGTTGCATGGGAAATGCAGGTGCTTTGTTTTCTGCACTTGTTTGTCATTTTGTTCCTGGGAATTAATCCTTATCAACAACAACTCGTAATAGAGGCTGTTTCTCAGGAGGACTTCTGCCGTTCTCACCAATAGGTTTACTGTTAATCAATATTCGAACCTCCAGGGCTACGAACTCTGGTGCTGCATCCTAGTTTCACCTTCTTTAATGGATGGATTTTTCTGTGTCAGACGTGGATCTAGGTTTTCAAGTGACCGTCTCTGGCAATCGGTGTTATTCAATCAGGAACAGTCTACAGCCCACAGGTGGTCCATAAAGCATCAAAAGGTGATCTGTATAGCAGTGGGGGTTGGAATGGAAAATCAAAGAAATCCTGAAGGCACACACACACAGTGATGCCCCCCCGGCAGCAGCAAGCAGGGATGTGCCAGCTGCACACAGAACCATCTCATCAATGGGTACAGCATTGCCTGTGGATTTCCTTTCCCCAAAAATGTCATTAGCCCTTTGCTTTTTAGAGAAGCTTGAGAAAAAAAGTGCTATAAAGGCTGTGTAGGACTTCTAAACAGTTTACTTGTACCAATGTGGCTCTTTCAGTGTGGGAAGGATGTTTTGCCCATCAGGTTTGGAGTGAACTGATCTGGATCTGGCTCTTAGTTGAGGTACTGAGGGAAGATACATAGCAGAGAGGCCTGTGAATAGGCAGCTACATCAGCTTGCAATGGGTGTGGTACAGCTGTGAATCAATTCCCTGGCAAAACCACAACCTCCTTGGTGCCACAGGCAGTCCCTAAAGTCTGGTGGACACACCAGCTTTTTTCATAGTATTAAGGTGTACTTTGTTGTCTCTTAATTTTCACCCTTACTTTCACTCTAGTCACTGCACTTTAAGCTTTTCTTCACAATTGGGAAGACTGGAAACTCTCTGTTGCCCCTCTGTTCTTTTTCTTACTTCTTTTTTGTCTTATGAAACGTGATACTTTTACACAATCACCAGACTCCAAGAACATGAGCCTTTGGATCAAACAAACAGAAAACCACACTTTATGCATCTTGTACATCCCTGAGTGTCTTAGTAAAAATGTGAGGACTGCCACAGCTATGACTGTGAGGCTTACTCTCTACTGACAATTTCATTACTGAGAAGAACAAGATTTTCCACTTGAAATATAAGGAAAAATACCTATGAAAGACTCTCTGCTGGAACTTGAACTTGGCTCCTACATGCAAAGCAGTATGAGTAAGATCAGGACATCTAGATGTACTGTTTTTTACAGTCCTCAAAACATATTTGATGGATAAAGCTGTAAACTGCTGTATTTGATTAACTTTGAATTCACATCAGTAAGAATCCCCATTCCAAAAAAAATTGTATAATGTAACTTAATTTCTGAGAAGTTAGTTAACTGTTGCATTATACTTGTAGAAAACAAGATCTTGTGCATAAGTTCAGAACTAGAGGTATAGGAAAAGCAAAGTTTTGAGACAACTGGGATAGCCAATTTTTTTTCGCTTTTCAGCCTGATAATCTCCTAATAGAAATAATTTTACAGATCTGTAATGGATTAACCCCAACCATTACCTGAGCCCCACACAGCTACTCCCCATGGGATGGAGGAGAGAACTGGAAGGTTAAAAGTGAGAAAACTCATGGGTTGATATAAAGATGGTAAAACAAAAGGCACACGCTGTTTTTCAAGCAGACCAAGGGGTTCATTCACCACTTCCCAGGTGTTCAGCCATCCCCAGGACACCCGGGCTCCATCACATGTAATGGTGACTTGGGAATACAAATTCCATCACTCTGAACATCCTCCTGTGCTTCTTCCCCCAGCACTATGTGCTGAGCATGATGCCACTGGGATGGGATATCCCTGGGGTCAGCTGTCCAGGCTGTGTCCCCTCCCATCTTCCCATGCCCTCCAGTCTCCCCACTGGTTGGGTGAGGAGCAGAAAAGGCCTTGGCTCTGTGCAAGCACTGCTTGGCAATGACTGAAACACCTCTGTATCATCAACGCTGTTACAGCACAAATCCAAAACACAGCCCCTATGAAGAAGAAGCTATATGAAGAGCTACTTCAAGCTACTATGAAGAAAATTACCTGCACTTCAGCCAAAACCAGCACACAATCACAGGTGTTGAAGGGTGGTTTTTCAAGAAGGAAACTGGGATTATGAGAGATCATTTCAGTAAAATGTTTCATCTTCAGAGGCAGGCAATAACAGCAATGAAATGCAAAGAATGTTTTAGGGAGATGTATGTGGTCTTTTGCATTCATGACTGGGTGGAAAATAAGGCTCATTGTATATAGAAGAGAATTTTCCCAAGTTATAGTTTTTAAGGTGGAATGAAATAAACATGGTATGGTTTTAGAGGATTGTGCCTTAGAAATGTTCGAAAATATTTTTTATTTAATATAGTTCTAATAAAACACATGAATGCCGATTTCAGTAAAACAAGAATACACTGAATTTGAGGGGGTTTTTTACAACCTATAATAACATTTGGAAAAAAGTTGAAATGCTTGCATTTGAGGAAAAGAATTTGAGTGGAGGTGAGCCCCTAATCTCTCTAACACATCCTTCAACCATCGAAATGAATTGTAGGTCTTTTTTAATGGGCTTGTTCCAATTTTGCTCACAATTTCATTGTGTAGGTGAATGGTCCTAATTTTTCAATTGCAGAAGCATTTTAAACTGGTACAACTCTTTGTGATGAAATTTTATCCTTACAAAATTCAGGACCTCTTTTACAAATATGTCTGTGCTATGAGATTATGTTTTTGTGTATTCTCTCTTTGGTTTTCATGTTTTACAAAACTTAGCTTCAAATTCCAATCCCAGCTGAGTTACTCAAATGTTTTGAAGATTGCAGGAAGTCTGTGACATTCCTGGGCCAATATTACAGATAAGGGTGTAAAGATGAATTGAAAATGCTTCAGGTGGGAATACAGTGTTGATGTTTTTCTGAAGGTTTGTCTTTGAAATCCCTTGGTCATTCTTCATCCATGAGAGAATTTCCTCTTGTTAAGTTATAATTCTGACTAGAGCCGTTAATTTTGGCTCACTGCTGCAGGCACTTGATCAAATAGGTAAGAAATTAAATTATTGTTGTTTGCATGCTTTGACTCTCTCGAGTGCAAACACAGTCAAAATGCTGATTCTCCTGTGTACTGACTTTTATCTGCTCCTGTTCCTTGCTTGAGTTTTCTGTTGGGTATCTAGACACACCTGGTCCTGCTCTACCTGAAGAACCTCAGTGCCTTGTGTCTATCGTTTCCTATTTCCATTAGTGGACCAAAGGCTAGATTGAGCCCCATCCTTCACTGTGCTGATGGGAGTGACAGTTTTAGGGGTTGGTGGAGTATTATAGTGCACAGGAATAGCCTGGGTTGGGAGAAATTTTGCAGCATCTTCTGTATCATTCCCATCTACAGCCTGCTTTTCTCAGTCTCTATATAGATCCCCCCACCCTGCTGCGGTGCTCTGTCTGCTGCTGTCTCCCTCATTGCCCTTCATAAGAGATGCAGCACTTAGAAGAAAACTTGACAATCAATTTAAATAATTTTTAGCAATTTTTGAGACTGAGAATTGTGAAGAGGGGTGGCAGTTCACAGCCGTTGTTCAGAGTGCAGCATTCACCTCTCGCTGCTTAATGTCTCACCAAGGCTCTTTGTCCTTACAGGTTTTCACAGGGAACAGCAACGCTGACAGTGTGGTTCACCACAAACTGCTGCACTCCATGAAGGCTCGATTCCTGCGCTTCATCCCTCTGAAGTGGAATATTGGTGGGCGGATAGGACTGAGAGTTGAGGTCTTCGGCTGCTCTTACAGTAAGTGGTTGCATCTTAACCCACATTTTGTCAAAGAGCTTTTACTTGGTGTGGGCAGGGCTGTGGGAAGAGTCCAGTAAAAGTTATATGAGTGTAACGTGGAATATGTTGCCATTGTTTATTTTATTTTCAGTAGTTCTTGCCTTTCTGCCCAGGGATGTGCTGCCCTTCTCACTAAGCTGGTGAAGCCTCCGCAGAGCTGAGCCCACCACAGAGCAATTTGCTGCTTCTGAGAGTGCCAGGCAGTCAGATGCTGCAAAACCTCCTGCCCACTGGAGGCCACAAAGCTAGTCAGGATCTTTATAGGGCTGTATTTGCCTAAACAGTTCATTTCTGGGTTTAAGGCAAGTTACCTAGCTTGGGTTTTGCACCTGTGGTTGTATTTGCTGACTTTATAGCTTCAGAGTGCAGAGAACCTGCCTGCTGATTTAACTGTTTTTACATAACTGCTTTCTTTGGCCACTCTTATGATGTGATGGTCTTTGAAGATATGGTCTGTAGTGTTTTGGGCTTCAAGGCATTCTATAAGTGTTGCTGGCTTGGGGTGTTTTGGTGACATATCTTGGTGTAGTGCAGCAGATGTATGACATATGATCATGGCAGACTGTAAATGTAAGGCAAAAGGACTGATGCTGCTCCACTGCAGAAAACAGAAGTCCACTCCTGAGGAAATACAAGTCAAATATTTGTTTGTCAGGTGACTTTGTGTTCATTGTTGTGATTTGAGATGCTGCTGTGAACTGGAGAGATTTTTGTTGTGGAGAGTTCAGGGCATTAACAGCATTTTACCAGTAAATTCGGCGTGCTGTGGCACAAGTCACCATCATATGACAACACTGTGCTGCTACATCTTCACATTTAGCTCAGGTCCTTATCTGCTCCTCCCAAGCACAGATAAGGAGCTGTAACTGAATAAGCATGAAAACTATTCAGGAGACTGCTTAAATTCCTCTAAGATAAATGAAAGAGAGAAGTTTATTCAACTATTTGATTCACGTGTTCTCTCTGAACAGAGACACAGGACTCTGTCCTTTGCCACTGCACATGGATCTTAGCACTTCTCTACATGGTTTCACAGCAAGATTCTTATTGTCCTGATGTGGGTCCATCACATCCCTTCAGCTTCTTTTAGATGCTGTTCCTCCACCTGTAGAGACACTGTGGACTGACGTGTAACAGCCTGGTCTGGATGCACAGTCATTAGCACAAGAGACTTTTTCCAGGTGTATCCGCGAACGTGTAAACTGAAATCTGAAATTCAAAATCAACTGCCCTTGGTGACATAACTCTGAAAAAAACAGCTAATCTGTTTTCCAGCGCTTTCTTCTGTTAATGATTCCCAAACCTCTGCAGTGAAGAGTGTAGTCCAAACAGATGTGTAACAAATAGCACTTGAACTTTGGGAAGATTGAAACTTTTGTGGTTGATTTTTCTTTTTCTGGTGCTAGTTCGTGTGATGTACTACATGAGCACTACTTTCATGTCAGACCGTGGTTGTATTTTCTATGATACAAAGAAGATTTCGGAGTCACTTGCAGGTTGAGTTGCCTTGTGCTATCATCTAAGTCTTCATCTTTGTCCTGTACCCTGCAGTTACAAGGAATAAAAGCGCTTGTGCGGAATTAAAGTACGAGATTAAAGCAAGCCAGAAAAGAAATAAAGGGATTCATAAAACTTTTACAGGGTGTTGAAATATTCATTCCATTTATATAAATGTGCCATTCACATTTCTCTCTGGCAAATTGCATATGCCAAGCAATACCTGTCTACAAGTTGTGCTTATATAGTTTCACTGTCTTGGCTACTCCTAAGCCAGACACACCAGCACTGTACAAAAGATGTTTGATCATTTATAAATGTCATCTTCAGTGTTATTCTGTCAGTATGTCTGCTGCAGATCCTGGGCTGTTGTATACCTGCATAACTGCATTTTGTATAGTTGATAGCACACAGACTCATCTTCTGTGTTCAATTGTAGCACAAGAAATATATTAATAATCTGGAAAAAAAATTAAAAATTACAAAGCTTAAGTTTCTAGAGACAGGCTATTGAACAAGCCAGGAAGGAAACTGAAGTAGAAGAACAAGTATATTGTATGTGCACCATCTTCTTGCAAGTGTCTGTATGTATGTGAAAGAAGGGATGTGATGCTGGGAGTAGAAACAGCTGATAAAAATCCACCTGTAAGAGCCACCTATGGCTGCCTTTTTAGGTGAACGTGCCAGTCTTGTGGCAGCAGAAGGCTCTGTTATCTCATTTCTGGAGTATGACTGTCCTATGCAGCATTCTCTGCCTGAGAAGTCGCAGGAACACAATCCTGTGCTAACTTTTGCAAGTGCAGCTCTCAGCGATGAGGGTTTAGTAGGGGGCATGTGGAAGGCATTGGGTCTTGTAGGTCACCTGCCAGGTGACACTCAGCCAGGACACAGCAGCAAAGCACACCAGGGAATGCTGCTGTGGGCATTGGATGCCAAAGTGGGTAACTTAGCCTGTGGTGGTACTGTGCTGCTGAATGGCACCTGCTGTTGTTTATTGCTTCTGCTAGAAATCATTTACTGTGAGTTTATTCCTCAAATCTCCCTCTCAAACAAAAGAGCTCTCTTTTTTTGTCTTTTTTGTCCTTTTTCCCTTTTTCTTTTCACCCTCTCTTTGGCTGCCAGTGGACGTTGTTTCTTTGGAAAAATAAAAACATATTTTGAACCCTAAAACTATTGCAGATTATGAGTGTGCCTGATCCTATCCCACACAGATTTAAGTTCCTATGAAAAAAGGACTCCAAGGCCAACATAGAAGATAGAATTCACATATAGCCTGTCTTCAGAAAGTATATATTTAAATGAAAATTAATTACATTTATTTGAAATTGCTGTAAAGATCTCATCTGGTATCCTCAAAATAGGTACTGAAATAGGAAGGAGATGATGATCTGAAAACATAGATTAATGTTTCCTGTTCAGAAAAAGATTGATGATGAGTTCTGTGGAAAGATCCATGCAGAAATACGTGTGAGCTCTTGCTGTCCCTTTGCAGCAGTGGCTCCAGCACTGTATTTGTAACAGATAAGCAGAGCTGCAGCAGAGGACGTGCTCAGACAAATGGCAAACCAATTGCTTTTGACACTGGAGGTGGCAAGGGGCGACAAGTGTATCTTTATACTTGGGAAAAGTCTTGTTAGCTTAGCGCAAGAAAAAAAAATGCTGACACAATTGCTTTTATAGGATAAGATTTATAGCTGCATTGAAGATGCTGATCATATTCTATAACTGGTTAACAGCCCAAAGTGCATCAGCAGAATTGGGTGTATGTGCAGTTAACAGGCTGGGATACCACAGGAGAAACAATGATAGGTTGTGAGACAGGGTGTCTTCTGAGAGCAGAATTCTTCGTTTGCAGTTCAGGACTCTGATTTCTCATATTTCACTGTCATTGCTTCAGGGAATATGATCTGATATTGTGCTTTTTCATTAAATGATATTTTTACTGGATGTCTTTTATTTTTTTCTTTTCCCCCACCTTCCTTCATCCTCTCCTTTGTCTTCCTATGAGATAGAAAAGAACTCATTGCAAAGAACTGCCTAAGGTCTGCTGGTCATTGACCGGTAGTGTTTGTAATCAGATACACAAAGCAAATACTCAAATGATTGCTTACCCAAATGAAGCAGAGATTTGTGATAGGGATAAAGCTTCCTGGCAGAACAGTCACCTCTGAAGTGGTCATCCACACTTGTTCCTGGGGTTGTGTGTCTGAGAGGGAGGTGGGCACAGCTTTAGGGTCACTGAAGCTGGTAAGGTGAGACTGGCCAGGGGACACATGTGTTCAGACCTCTGAGCAGGAGTCGTCCTCTGCCCCTCTGCCAGGAGTTAAAGATTCTGTTCATTGGTGCAAGCACAAGACTCAAAGTTCCTGTCTCACATGGCAACTGTTCCTAGAGTTATTCCTGTTTTAGAGTATCTTTGCTAAGCAAGTGTTCCCTTTTCCCAAAATCACGAGGGGGGAGGACTGTCTTCTTAAGCATGGCTGTGTATCCTCTCTGCTGCTGGGAGCAGATTGCTGCATGAGTAAGCTCTGTGCTCTCGCACTGCTGCCAGCCTGTCAACAGCCTTGTTGATGGGGACAGTGTAGAAAAGAGCCCAGAATGAGTAAAGGCTGTCTTCAGGGAGCATAACAACACCAGCAGGCAGTCCAGAATGAAATCACACGTTGTGTTTTAGTTTGTTATTACTGCAGATTTTCTGAGACTTAAAACATTTTGCATCCTCGTTCTCTTGCTGCAAGAGGGTTATGGACATACATGGACTAAATAAACACTAAGCAAACACTAAGCAGGTTTTATGGAGTGGCTGTTTTTAACAGGAATCAACGATTTGTTGTCTGGCAAACTGCCACTAATGACTTTTGGCTGCCAGTGTTAGCATTTATTTGACACATTCCCATTTCATTCAGGGCTGTTTATTGGCCAGTGTGCTCACAACTGATAATTAGTGGAGCAGAACTTTTCAGAAACAGGTTTTCCTTTGTGATATACTCTGTAAATGTCAGTAGTGGAGCTCTTCAAGGAGTCATGTTATGCTGTGGTTTAGTGGAGAGTTAAGAACAAGGACTGAAGTGTGAATTTAGACTGGCTGGAGCCTTGGATCTTAGGAAAAAGATGACAGAAGGACCGCTCTTGTAGCAACATTGAATCAGTGCACCTTTGCTCTTAAAGTACCTTCGGTTTTAAGAGCTAGGAGGAAAATCAACTTCAGGTGCAAAATTCTCTGGAAATCAAAGACTGTAAATTCTTTATAAGCTATTTCCTAATTCCTGACTGTGTTGAAATAAAACCATTTTTATAAGACATTTGTGATTTACTTTAAACAAATCATAGTATTTAATGTAGTTAGGGGAAATCCACAAGAACTAAGCTACCAATTTAATTCCCTTTATAGACACTGGCAGTCAAGGTGTCAATAGAGAGAAGTCAGCAAGGCTGAAGGAGCTGTTTCTTAACACCTAATTCAGAAGTTAAAAACAGTAGAAACAGATGGCAGAAATACTTAGGTATTTGAGCAAATTCCTAAACTAGCAACTGTTCTACAAATGGTGGCAAACAGCATGTTGTAATTCTGACATCAGAGATATTTACCTGATCTTTGTTTATTCAGGAGTGATTTTTCCTCAGGACTGAGTTTCTTCGTAGTTTTATTCTCATAAAACAATCAATTCCATTCTGATTTGGAATGATGTTGGTTTTGGAGTTACAGGATTTTACATCAAATTTAAGTGTTGTGCTTCCTGCAAGTTTGTAAGCATGCCATCAAACTTCTGAACAAATGGTAATACTGATAGGCAGAAGTTTTCATGGTAGTTTCCATGGTAACAAATCGTTAACAGCTGGCTTATTTTCTGAGCTTTTAATAGTTTTTAATTGCAAATCTCTTTAAATTTTTCACTTAAAAATTAAAAAAAAAATAAAATCCTCCTCCCTCAACTCCTATGATTTTTGTTTTTTTAAAGAGGAGCAGATGAAACTTGTGTTAATGCTTAAAAGGATAGAAGAACTCTCAGTGGAGCTTAGGTGACTTAAATTACTGACTTGAGCTACAACACCACTGCTGACTGGAAGTCTTGATCATATGAACTTCTCAGTTATTTTTCAGAAGAAAATAGAAAACTAATAGCTTAGGGTTACCATCAAAATGTGTGCACTTAAAACAAAGATAGTCTCTTTCTTTGTGCTCTTTCTTCTTGGGTGCTAGGAAGGTGTTACTTGTCTTTGTGCATGTACCCCAGCAGTTGGTAAACCTGTTAGATTCTTCATTGTCTGGTATCCTTAATTAATATTTTCCTTAACATCAGGAGATACCAATTGGCAAAATTGATATTTTATGCATAAATGGTGTCAAATTTCAGTTGGATAGAAATTGGAATTGAATTAACATATGTCAGCCAGATGTTTCTATACAACATATTAGTTAAAAGTGTTTAAAGCTACCTGAAATATTCTGGTTATAGATGCATTTAAAATTTTGTTTAAAATACCTTTTGCTTAAAAGACCACTTTATAAAGCAAAAGAGAGTAGCACAGGCTGCTGCTGCCAAAGAAATTATTAATTGCAATTGAGGAACAGAAAGCTTGTTTCCTACCAGAATGATTGGGGTTTTAGAGCCTGGCTGAAGGGGAAAATATGTTTCTAATAGGATTTTCAAAAGTGTATAATCAGTTTAGATGCCCAGTTCCCATGAAATCTCTTCAAAAGCTTTTTGAATTGATATTTGACTATACCTGCCAGCCTAGTCAATTTGCATGCAGAAACATGGCTGATAAATGCTCATCACAAGCAAGCAGCCAGCCCTCGGAGGCTGAGGGGATCTTTATTTGAATGCAGAGGTGGATGCAGGCATGGCTGACATGCAGGAACAGCTCAACAGACACTTGTGAAGCTACAAAAGTGGAGTGAGTACTGAAGTGCTCACAGTAATGAATAACATCCTGAATGCATTTGAGATGAACAGCAAATGTGGCAAGGGATGTTCTGGAGATCTGAATATGATGGAAGGCACCTGTTCTGTTCTCAAAAGTTAAGTGAGAGAGAAGTGTTGTATGAGGAAGGCAAGTGCAGCAGAGTTCTGGTTTTATCCTCACGTTGCCTTTCCCCAGCAGTGGGAGAGGATTGGAAATGGATGAAATGTGGTTGCCTGAATGACCTCTCAATCCTCTGGATGTACACTCAGGACAATACCTGTCTCCAAATTGTATTTGGAAAGGTCCTGAAAAAAATACAGTCCCTCTCCTTATGCTGGCCCTCCTTGTCATTTTGCCATTTTCTTTCTTCCAGAGTCAGATATTGCAGACTTCGATGGCAGGAGTTCACTTCTCTACAGGTTCAATCAGAAGCTTATGAGCACTTTCAAAGATGTAGTTTCCTTGAAGTTCAAGAGCATGCAGGGGGATGGAGTCTTATTCCATGGAGAAGGACAGCGTGGAGACTACATAACCTTGGAACTGCAGAAAGGGAAGCTCTCCTTACACCTCAACCTGGGTAAGGGTAATTAGCATTATTAGTTTGCATATAAATCTATTATTTACATTAGACAGTGTCTGGAAATGCCAGCTGATATCAACAGAACATGCTGTGTTCTGTTGTCATGCAAGACATAGTAACTGAGATAAGAGACCTTGGCTCCTTCAACTAGTGCTGAGCAAGGCAGAACTGCTCAAGTTCTGATTCTTCACATACCTTCTTTTTTTTTTTTTTTTTGGCATATGTGTGTGGGATTTTTGCATTATTTTTAAGAACAGCACTCTCAGAAAGTGGTCTTTGGACTGGAGAAAAGGTTTATTTTTGGTTTGTGTCTAATTTTTTTCCATTCACTCAGTGATTCAGAGCTGAGCTAAGAATACAGAATTTCAATGATAACATTCTGGTCAAAACATTGTACACACTGCAATACATTTCCTTCTTAAAAACTGGGAATATTCTTTCTTGAATCTCTGTACAATCATGCTGGATCAGAGCATCAGAGGAAAGGCTGGCTTAATTTCTTACTGTAGAAGGATGCTTGGCTTTTTCCCTGATGGATACACTGAAGCCCTTTGATAACAGTAGGAACTACTGCAGTAGGAGTGATCATACCCCCTCTCCCAGCCTCATTGCACAATCTTCACTGGCTTCATCCGTGGGTGTCCCATGGTACTGGCCTCCAGCAGTCTCTGCCGACTCATGTTTCTCATACTGAGGGGTTCGACTTGGGCATTTTTCCCCCTTGTGCTTAATTATGTTTGTTTTAAAAATCAGTAACTATTTTCCACAGCTGTTGGACTTCATTTTTACATAAGCTCATTAATTGTTTAGTCTCCAAGTTGTGCTTTCTTTCTTTCCTCCTTTCTTTTACAGCACAGTTTTTCTGATTTGGGATTTGGACGTTGCTGGGGCCAAAAAACTGCAACCCAAATCTCTGAATGGGGAAATCTACCCCACTGAACTGTCCTCTGACAAATGTTTTGTGCTAGGATAAGAATATTGTAGAGTTAATTATATTATGTAACTTCTTCCAGAGGAGATACTGTTGTGAAGGTGCATTCTGAGATGAGTTGGGTTTTTTCTTCAACTGTAGCCCCAAACATACAAAATTTTAGCCATTTCAGGTCCTGTTTGTGCATTCCTATGTCATGGGAAGGGTTATGATGTCTTCTCAAATCTGCTTGCATCTTGCCTGGCAGTTTTGAAGCATGTGTTCTCTCCATTCTGTGGGAATGTGAAAAAGGATGCACACTCCCTTTCAGTGAGAGGCTCGGAAGCGTTCAGAGGTGTAGCCAGCTGGAATACAGAAAAGGGCTTGAAATTACCCGGTTAGGGCCTAAATATTTCTATAATATGTGATCTATACTTTTGGAGACCTAGGCCAGGTTTAAGAATTTTTATGAGCTGAACAAAACCCTTTTTTTGCTTCACTTGTGCTTTTTTTCTTTTTCCTGTTAAAATGGACAATTACACTTTTCTTTTTAAAATGCAGAAAGCACAGAGCTAACAGTGAAGTGTCAGGAGTGGTTTGTTAATGTGACTAGACAGAAGATTTTGGTGCTACCAGAAGGAAGATCTTAAGCCAGCAGGACCAAAAAGGCCTGGCAGAACCAAGGGTACAGACAAAATAGTAATGCCCTGCCTGCTGCATTGTGCTGGTGCAGCATCAGTAACACCTCCTGGTCCATCACAAGGATTTCACAGGGAAAAATGTGTATGTGGGGTATACACACGTATATGTGAATAAGGCACCCAAGGAATCTAGGGCAGCCTTTGAAAAGCATCTGTTTCCAAGAGCTCTGGCTTGCATCCTGGAGCTCTGCTCTGCGCTTCCCTTGAGCCCCCACGCTTCGGTGAAGAGTCTGAAGGTAACTGTGGTGTCTTCTGCCTGTCTGTGCCACCCCAGGGGACTCCAACCTGCACTTCACTAACAGCCACACGTCCGTCACCTTGGGCAGCCTCCTGGATGACCAGCACTGGCACTCGGTTCTCATAGAACGCTTCAACAAGCAAGTGAACTTCACAGTGGACAAGCACACGCAGCACTTCCGAACAAAGGGGGATTCGGATCACTTGGATATTGATTATGAGGTGTGTGAAGCCCTTTAGAGTATAACCTGGGAGCTGAGGTATGAATTGCTATAAAATGAATATGATGGGAAGCAACCACCCTATGAGATATTTCTTTCCAGCAGAGATCTTTATTTAATATTTCCTTCCCAGAGAGCTCCTTTCATACTTAACCACCATAAACTCTGTCAGTGTAACTCCATATATGCCAGAATCAGAAAGTGCCTAGTCCCTGTGCAAATATGCATTGCATTATGCTTGCACTGCAAAGTATGGCAGACTTTGAATAAATGAAAAGTCATAGCATGGGTTCTAATCAAATGTTCAGGGAGCAGCTTGTGTCATCATCTCCAATATGATTTTAATGGCATCATCATGCACCATCCCTGCACTGGATTGAGCATGACCGTGGGGATTCCAGCCCTGAGCTGTCCCTCTAGCCAGACAACACTTGCTCAAATCACAGCTCTCCACATAGAGATGAGCAGCTGAAAATCCCTATCTTCTCACTAGGAATGGATGACCTCCAGAATGGAAGGAAGTTGTACCAAGGTGGGGGTTGGTCTCTTCTCACAGGTGCCAAATGACAGGATGAGAGGAATTGCCTCAAGCTACAGCAGAGGAGGTTTAGATTGGATAGGAGGAAAATCTTCCTTACTGAAAGGGTGGTCACACATTGAAATAGGCTGCCCAGGGAAGTGGTGGAATCTTCATTCCTGAAAGTATCCAAAGTATAAGGAAGTGCTGCTTGGGAATATGAACACATGGTGCTGGGTTGGACTCGATCTTAAGAGTTTTTTTCAATCTTAGTATTTTTGTGATTCTATGGCTCTCAGGACCACCAGTTCTGACTCAGATCCCTTCACACCTGGGGATGTTGCAGAGCATCCTGATCTAGGGAGCTAGAGCAGCTCAGCAAGGAAAGACTGAGCAGAGGAAATATCCTGCCTGCCCGTAAACCCTGAGGCTGGTGTGCTCCCCCGTGATGAGGCCAAGGCGTGGCAGAGTGCAGTTTATATCACTCCAGCAGTTCAGTGCTTATAGATGATAATTGTTAAAAGCCACCTTTAAACCCCCTAAATATCATCATATCTGTATGCAAGGCAGTTCCTCATCTGTTCCCCCATCAGCGCACACCTGCGTGCAAATTATCCATGTTCATTTTAATCCCCTTGTGCTTGTCTGCCAAGCCTTTCTCGCCCACAAGGCTCAGGGTCATGCTTTCACAGAGCCATCACCCTGTCTGGATGTGTTGAGCTGGCATGGTTCACTGCTTCAGAGACCACAAGTTTCCCCTTTGCACTTTGAATTCATTTCTCTGGAAAGGATCATTCTCCAACGCACCCAAGGGAAAAAAGCAGACGCCTCAGCAGTGGCAGGTGCCTGCTCTCTCCTCCTGTCATCTTCCAGATGAAATTCCTTTCTTTGCATTTCACAAAGCAGGGTGGAGAGAGTGGTACCTGTCCCCTGGCACTGCTGTGCCAAATCATGAGCACATTTATTAGGGACAGCACTTGGAGCAGTGGGATTCTGCAACAGCTTTAGGCTGAGCTATCAGGGGCCAAAACGTTAACTGCTTCTAATATGGAGCTGAGAAAAGTCAGATAACTGAGTCATCAGCTTTTCTAATTTCAAAATAATACAATTTCTTGCTTTCTGCTAATTCTGCCAATTAAGGGAAACTCAGGCTCCAATTTAATTTGCAGAACATTTTTCCAGGTGTTCCAAAATGGGGAACATGGTGGAAAAGATCTTCAGGTGTTGTTAATCAGCATCACCACAAACCTCTGTGGCACTCAGACCTTGTCCCTTGAGCCTAGTTTTTCACAGTGTGTTTTTTCTCCATCTGCACTGTGACAATCTTTCAGTCAAACATTGCAGAAATGCAGTCTACTGAAAGTAGACTCAGCACACTTCAGAGATTAAAGGCCTAACTCAGGGTAATAAAATCATTACTTTTGTAATTAATATTATTACCAATCACAAAGGAAACTGTTTTCTTAATAATGCATTGGTGTAATTGATATTGATTTTTCTTCTGGTTTTGAAACCCTAGTACAGAGTCCCTAAGCAGGAGACATGAAGAATAGAGCATGAAAGAAAGAAAGAAAGTCTGGTGTTTTAGAAAGAACTAATGATTCTCAGTGGAGAAAAAACATTGCTACCAGATAAGCTCTCATGCCAATAACAAACCTGAAAGTGACGTAAAGTAGGAGTCTGTTCACTCTTTATTTCTCTGAAGTGATCAATTAAAACAACTGAGGTGCAAGTTCATTAAGAACTTGTTTTCAAATATGTGTTTTCAAGGTTACCCAGGGAGGTTTCATTTGCGTACATATCCCAGCTTGTTAGGTGGAGTGGGAGGAAAAATAACCCCCAAATTGCCCTTTATTTTTGCAATAATGAACTGAGGTAAGGCTTTGGGAGTTGTGGCAGGGGAATAAGGCTGACCAGGCTCCAGCAGCTGCCAGCATCCAAAGCAGTGCCAAACAGCAGTGCATGCTCTTGCTGCAGTGGATGCAGCAGGATTGCAGCACAGCTCTTGACCAAACGTGGTGGCTGCAGGATCCCCATCTGCATCATATCACTCACAGTGCTGCTGGCTGTGATGGGAAATATCAGTAAAACTTTAGTGGTTCCACCAGTAAGGCTTTGCCAGAAAGGTCAGTGAAGTTAATTAGAAATGAGCTGTGACATTTGGAAAATGGAGGTAGTATCATCAGAATTTTTTTGGAGTTGTGAGGTTTGTTTTTCTTTTTTTCTCTCTCTTTCTTTTCTTTAGAATCTAGACAATTATGCTGTATTTTGGAAGATTATTTTGTTATGCTCTTTGTCCTCCTGGGGCTTCCAGCCCTGCAGTTGAGTGAGGAGCTGTAACCTGCACAGTGTTAACATTAGCTAGTATTTAGCAGCACAGAAGAAATTTTGTGCACATGTGTAGCATGCAGAATTTCTCCTTTATGAAGCTCAGTCCCAAATGCCACAGGTGGCTGTCGTAAAGACCAAAGCACAGTGAAATTGCAAGGTCCAAATGGGGTATTTTAGGTATGAGATACTGCACTCCCCTGGCTGAAACCAGAGCTGTTCATACAAGTGCCTGCTGGAAAGGAGTGACCCCAGCTCCCAGGGGAACCCAAAAGCCTGAGGGCAGGGAGGGCTGACTCCCCCATTGCTCAGAGGTGCCAGATGTCACCCTCTGGGTCAGTGGGGCTGTGTGCTGGACACCGAGGGAAGGTTTTGTGTGTTGGGTGCTCCTGGGAGGGGAGCTGGTGATGTGCCAAGGCACCTCAGAGCTGCTCCCAAAGCAGTGAGCTGTCTGTGCCAGGCTTGTTTCTCCAGCAGCAGGAATGCCATGGGGGCTGTAATTTCCCCTGAGAGCTGGCCAGGCCCTGGCTCATGCTCCCAGTGATGTTGTTGGTGGGAATTGGTTCTTAAATAATATCCCAAGTGGATGTATGGAGTGGGGCTCTGCTCTCTTGCTTTTGGGATGAAAATATAATGTAATATAATATATACATATACATAAATGTATATAATAGTATAAATAATGCTGTTCTTATTCTTTCCAAAAGCTCAGCTTTGGAGGGATTCCTGTCCCAGGAAAACCAGGAACCTTTCAGAGGAAAAATTTCCATGGATGCATTGAGAACCTTTATTACAATGGAGTCAATATAATTGACCTGGCCAAAAGACGCAAACCTCAGATCTATACTGTGGTAAGAGGCACTGCCATGTGCTTTCCTCCTTTTCTTCCATGCTGCTGGTGCTCTCTTGGTGCTGCTGGCTGAACTGAATGAGCAGAGCTCAGATTTGGATAGCTGTGGGCATAATTAGCTTGTTAAAGTGATATTGCTGAGGCTAACACCAGCCAGCACTGGCTCCTGTGGTGAGAGTTATTGAAAGACATATGTAGAAACCAAAGCATTTCTCTGACTTTCCTGGTGTATTAGAATTTGCTTGGAGAAACTTAATTTTTTTTTTCAAGATTAAAATGTGTATATTTAATAGCATGATAGAAGTCATAGAGATTTTTTTTTTCCTGGTTAACTCAGATAAAATCCTATTTTCTGAACCATTCTCTATCACTGATCGAAGTACAGCACTAGCAAAATTCTACTTTGATACTTCAGTTCATATAATAGAGGAGAAAAAAATACCCCTTTTATTACTGGAAATAGTTTCCTTTGCGCTGCTCCTTATATTCAGTATATTGGCAGTTCTGAGGACCATTGACCTTGTACTAGTGTCTCCATGTGGAGTGGTAGAGGTAAAACAAGAGGAACTGCAGTCTTATCCAGCTTGATAACATAAACCACAAATATAACTTAACATCTAATAATGTCCAAAGTCACAGATATATTTAAATATATCATGAAAACAAGAAACATTTTATTTTGCGAGAAGAGCGAACTACGGTCCCATGAAGCTTTGACAAATTGTACACAGTTGAGCTCTCTGTTCAGTATGTGCCTCACTCCTGCACTGTGCTTTGATAAATGCCTTTTGGCTAGCATTGTGTCTTTGGAGAACATGGAGAAGAAACTGCTTCTGGCTCCCGTGGCATCTTCTAGTTTGCAGCAATGTGTACGAACACACTGAACCTCAAACAGAGCAAGCCAGAAGAACAAGGAAGTTCTTTCTGTGCTTTCCCTGCCTATGGCAAGGCTGAATACACAGGGAGCTGGAAAATGGAAAGGTGGTGGGTGAGAACTTCCTCACTGTGTTGCTGGCAGTCAAGACTGCTTCCAGGGTACTCCCCTGGGACCAAGAAACTTGGCTTTAATAATCTCGAGTTTGATTGTTCTGACTGAGGACTCAAAGGCACAAGTCTTATGAACTGTGTTAAATTGCTCTTCCCCTCAGCTTAGTTTCTAAGGGGGCAGCAAAGTGCCCTGGTCTGCTTCTTAGGTCATTAAACAGAGGGTTGTTTTGCTGCCTGGATAATGGGAAGGACTTTCTAAAGGGGAAGAGCAAAACTTTGCAAGGCACTTTTTCTCAGAAGGGCATTGTCTGGGTGTAGATGTCTCCAAGCAATGAAACTCTTGTTATCACTGTGCTTGGTTCAGACAATGCTAGATGAAAGGTCTAAGAATCCAGCTTTCTCAGTTTAAGCTAGTGGGGATGACTGGATGTGCCTCCATCCTTCAATCTCTTTCACACAGTGATGATTTAAACACCATCCTTTCCAGAGGCGGGCTGCTGTACTGCATTTTCCAACGTTTATGAGCTGTTCTGTGCTGTGCCTGTGACACTTGGGTATGCAAAGTGCATGGAAAGGTTGCCATGCTCACAGTGCCTCATAATCTTAGATGAACACCCTTCTATAGGGTATGGGCTCTGTAAATCTGTTCTCCAACATTCTTTGCATCCCAGCTGTTCCTCTCCTCTAGCAACTCTCAGATACCGCTAGGTCACACAGGCTGATCCCCTTTCCCTTTTCTGCTCTTCCCCACTCCTTAGCAATTAACTTCCTCAAATTAAAATAACTTGTTCTTGTAAATGTAGCCTTTTGCCTGCCAGAGTCAGTCCCCATTAAATGCTTTTACTCAAAGTGTGTTGAGGTTTTCAAGCAGCAAGCTCTATCCGCAGGGAGCTGCAAGCTTCTCTGCTTCATGTCCTTGTGGGCACTAAGGTTGTCTGGAGTGGAAAAAGTGATGAAAGGATCAGCACAGAAGAATAATTAAATGTAGAAGGGCCTTGGAACTACTTCCAAAAATGTGCTGTGTACTTATGTTGTCTCCCCACAAGCTGGAGATCACCTGAGATGGTTCTGCATTGCCAGTCCTGAAAATACCTTTGTCTCCTAGCAAGAGATAATTGCTGACAAACTGGTTGGGTTGGGATTAGAAAGCCATTAATGCTTTGCAACATCAGTTTTTGCCTCCAAAGGCAGGCAGACTTCAACACTCACTCTCTGCTTCACCCTGTGCCTTTGTGAATGTTGCCACAGTCAGTGAGCCAATCTTGGGAATTTTCATACCCGTCTGCTTTGGGTTTTTTTTTTTACTTTTTACATCTTTCACACAAGCAGGAGAATGATACACCAGCTTTGGAGGTATAGATTTCCTCTTATGATGTAGCTCCTCACCCGCATAAATAATGGTCCCAAACCAGCTGCATTTAAAGTCAGAGGAAGAAACTACAGGTTGTCAATAACAGAGTGCTGTAGTGTGTATTGTACTCTTGGGTGGTGGCTGTGATTATCATTCTGCCTGTTCTTTTCTGTAACTCATTTGCAGTTTTCAGACTTGCAATAAATCCCCTTGAGACAGCATCTCAAGATAACGAGCCAGCCTGTCTTTTAGAACTGGAACTTGCCTTCAGAATTCCATTTTTGTATTGCCTGATACTTAACCTCCCTATGTAGCCCTGTCTGTTTGGACAGGCTATTTTTCTTCTCTCTGGGATTTCTTCTGTCCCTGATGGCATGTTGTGGGGTTTTGGGGTTTTGTTTCTTTGTTTCTCTGGGGTTTTGTTTGAGATTTTTTTCAGGTTTTTTTGTTCATTTGGTTTGTTTGTTTGATTTGGGGTTTTGGTGTTTGTGTGTGGTTTTGTTGTTTTGTTTGTGTTGGGGTGTTTTGTTTGTTTTGTTTCCCCTCCCCTTGATCATTGAATGTGGAGCAATGATGGGGGGTCTTTTATGTGCTTTCCAAGTGATTACTGGTTTTAATTGCCAGAGGTTATGAGAAGTCAAATTTCTGTAATTAACCACTGTCGTGGTCATAGGGCTGTACCCTTGGGAAACCTCAGAAAATGCTTTAAAATAGTAATCTAAAGGTTTGCCCTATTTATTAGCTGTCTTCTTAGCACAAGTGCAGACTGCTCATTGTAAGAAATTGCACAGCAGTTACACTTCTTGGGCAATTAAGTAGAGACAGGAAAATATGCAAGAGCCACATTTACAAGAAGCAGAAGGGGAATTGTTCTTCAGACAAGGAAATTTGACCTTTTGCTATCTGGGATGGAAAATTCTTCATTGAGGGTTATTGTGCTTGTTAAGAGTCTGTAGATGCAGGAGGAGATGGGGAAAGTTTTAGGAAGATAAATCCATCAATTCATGTTTGAGGGAGTAGATAAGAAAAACTAGGTATAAGGGTCCTTTCCACCAGTGGTTACTAGACTCTGGTTGCACCTTTAGAAGCTGCTGAAATGTGACCTGTGGCCAGGGTCTCAAGTTGTTTTTGTGCTTCACTGATTTGTGATGCCAAAATGGGAAGTTGTCTAGCTGATGAAAAGAAATTGAGAGGTCAAGAAAGGGCACTGTGTTTGGTCTTCTCAATGTCCCACCCTACTTACTCACTGAAACTGAGAAAAACACGATCTCCCTTTCTCTTCCATTACCTCTGGCTGATAAAAATTGGAGTTGCATTATTTTTTTTAGCAGAGCAAGCCCTGGGCTGACTGGCAAGGAGTGCAGGGTGCTGTAAGGCAGAAGTTGTCAGCTCTCAGATATGCTTGAATTTCTGCACTGGCCTGGCATGCTGAATGTGAGAGTGACAGCTCAGCACAGCCAGGGATGTGGTGACATGCAAATGTATCACTGCAGTGCCTTGGGGAAATAACCAATTGCCAGCATCAAAGAGCAAGGAAAGATACCTACTGACAGGAGAATGTAAACTAATAATTCATTCCCTTTATAGAGAATCCAAACATGCTATTTTATTAAGCTGATTTGAGATACCTTCATCTTGAGAAGAATTTGCTTGTCTCAGAATGTCTCATTCAACCAAAGTGCTCTGGCAAGTGTTGATCTATCTGTGAATATCAGGCTGGTGATTTGTGAAAAGGCCCCTCCTAGGGTTTAGAGAATCACTAGTTAAATTCTTCTTCTTATTATTTGTGCTCCAATCAGACTATAGGAATAATATATAAAAAATATTGGAAGCTTTTAGTGACATTTTTTGCAATTTCCTGTGAACCAAGTTGAATTTCTAAAAAACCAAAAGTTTTATTCAATTATTTAATGAAAGTGTTAAGTCACGCAATTAGGAGAGAATTGAATATACTATTTTTTTAGATAAGGCAGGTGAACTCAGATTCCAGAAATATTTGGTTCCTTTAAAAATAGGTTTTTTATTTTCTTCTATTTTTCTGTGTGCTCTCTGGGTCTTCAGAGGAGTCTCCTTTGCATTCTACCTGCAGTGTGGAATAGCAAGGAACTCTATATAAATAGCATTTATTCTAAGGGTCTATTTTATTGTTGCTGAAGGGTATAACAGGATTATTTTGAAAGAAATTAAGTGTGTCACCTCAATCGAGGTCTTGAAATAAAGTCTATTTAAATGACATCTTTTCCATTGATTTCAGTTGGCTTTGTCCACAATTTGAAAGAGTTTCAGTGTGCAAATATATAATCCAGCACATAGCTGCATTAATAAACTCTCCTTGATACAAAAGTTTCTCTGTATTAGGATTTTGATGGTTGTGATGACAACAAGTGAAACAAGTGTTTCAGGGAGAGAGACCATATTTTTAATAAGACTGGATGATGTGCAGGAAAAAAATTACATTTCTGAGCAAACAAGGCTCTTTTTGAGAGTCATCAGCCTTGAGCAAATGACAGGCTAGAAACAATTGCTCAGGGTTTAATTTATTACATTATCTGGATAGTCAAATTGAATGAATAGGGCAGTTAGTGCCTGCTGAGCAGAGGAGGGTGTTTCAAGGAGGGAGGTGATAAGGCTGTTAGTCCCTGTAGAAGAGGAAGAGAGATGGCTAATTATTGTCATAAGAGTTAGCATGGGGTAAGGAAAATGGGAGGAAATGTAATTTTCTGCAAAGCCAAGGCTTTAGTGCACTTTTTAAGGTCATATTCCAGTTGGTAAGGCCTTGGGAGCTCTGTGGCACTTGGCCTAGCAGAAAGGGGCAAGCTGAGCCCATCACAGTCAAGAGCCTGGAGTGTGTGCAGCTCTCACCAACCATTTAGGCTGGGGCTGTGCTGTGATACACAGATAATTGGAATTTAAAAGAGGAAAATCTATTAAAGGAAAGTAGTACATAAAAAAAGAAAAAAAGCTGATCGGAATTGCTTTCTATGCACTTTTCTATTTTAAGGTAGATGTGGTTCTGTTTTCATAATAATAATGAAGAAAAAACCTTCTTGCTGCTGTGTTTTGTTCCAGGCAATAAAAACTAATAAGCTGTAGATCACTTTACCTTGAAGTGGAACAAAAATTGGGCTTGGACTGCAATAATTTGGCAGTTTGATCTAAGACATCTATCTTACTCACTTCTAGCAAGGTGAATTTGAAAGGTTGGCTTCACTCCTACTTGTTGCTTAAAGTGAATATTTCCCCCTCACCAGGACACTGGGTGTGGGTGAGATCTTGGGAGGAGACAGAGCCAGGACAGCTGACCCAAACTGACAACAGGGATATTCCACACCAAATGAGTCTGCATGGGGAGAGGCATTAAATATTGTGGAGCAATTTCTACATGTGCTGAAACTCTGCTTCCTAGGAAGTAGCTGGGCATCCCTTGCTCATGGAAATTAAAGACTGAGTATTTTGTTTTCCTTTGCTTTTGCTTTATTAAATTGCCTTTCTCTTGACACAAGAGGGTTTTCTTCCTTCTTTATTTTGTTCCTTCACCTCATGAGGAGGGGTGTGATAGAGGGGCTTGGTGGGCACATGGCATCCAGACAAACTCAATACCACAGAGAGTATGAAGTGGCCACTATTTTGTGTGTGTGTGTTTCCTCCTGTGGTCTTTCTCCCCCCTTTCCCTGTCTCTCTGAGAAAAACAATGTAGGATGTTTCCACAGTATTTATATATTTGCACACATCTTTTGTCAACTCTTAACAATTGTGTTGTGTAATAAAACAATAACATACTGTTACTATGGGCATAAAAGTAGTAAAATCCTTTGTTCTGCTTCTGGCCAGTGACACATTCAGCTTAGGAGTCTGAGATAACATCCAGAAATGACTAGCCAAGCATCTAATCCATGATTCTCTCATGATCACAATGTTTCAGTTTTTTCAAAATCTTCTCTCTTAAGCTAAATGTTACTTTCTCCCTGCTGGGAGCATTATCTTAATATAAACAACTTAAATAAATGTGATAAACAATTAACATTTTATTGGAATTCATGATACCTACAGTAAGTGGAGAGAAGGCAGTTCTCTGTCATGAGATTGATTACCCCGGGGCTATTTTAGTTTTCATGTAACTTGGCTTTCAGATTTCAGCTTTCAGATTTCCATATTGAAATTTTGGTCAGAGAAACAGAAACCTATCTCAATATAGGAACTGTGTTAAAGTATGGTCCCCTGCTCTTGGGGTGGACTGGTTGCTCACTCAGTGGACTTGTCCTAACTTGAGGATCATGGTGTGCCTTGGTGCTCCCATATCCTGTTTGAAGACAGTTTTCAGCAGTATTTCAGAAGGCTGGAGCTGGTATCTCACTTTGATGTGCTTTTCATTTAGTGCTCAGCATGGCCTTGAGAAGTATTTGAAATATATGTGGGTCTCCTCACATTTGTTCTGCTTGAGAGAGTTAATTTAAAAACAGGGCTTGAAGGAACCTCCCTCATTCTCAAAATCCAGTTTCTCAGAGTTGAAAGCCAATTTTTCATCTTATCCTTTTAAAACTGCATCAGAGGTCACCTTTTCCTCTGTTGCTCTCCCTGCAAATTTGTCTGCACACTCAGTCCCTTCACAGCTAGAAGTAGTCCTCTGATTTCCAAGCTGGAGATATTCTTGCCGGTTTACCACCTTTGTATCTCAGCCAGGCCTGGGATATTAGTCCCTTCACCTGTCATAGGAAATCATCCTTTCTAATCCTCTGCAGAAAGCGAGATATCCTTTTTATTGGACAGTATCCATAGAGTGATTAATGAGGAAAGTTTAAGTGCCCATTTGATGCTCTAACCTGCAGGTAGAATGAGAGCTCAGAAATACTCATTTATTGTTCTTTCTTTCTTTTCAAGCTGTGATCTTGGCCTGGATCCTCCGGTAGGCTAAGTGCTGAGGATTTCAGTGCAGCTGTCAGTTTGAATAATTTCCCAAGTGTATATTATTTTTGATTAGTATTCTCTGAGAGCAAGGAGGATGTATAAGGAACTTGTTTCCAATTGCCCTGACTGTGGTGTTGTCTTCTCTCTTCATTGAACAGTGCATAATACTACACAGAGAAAGGCCAGAAAAGACTGAAATGGTTTATTAAGGGTTTTATTGAAGTCCCACAGAAGTCACTGGAAAGTCTCCAGCCAGTTTTGGATGAGGTTTATGGCTCAGAGGATCTTCCATGTAATCCACTTTTATCCTCATCACTTAGCAACGGTGTTCTTCTATTCTCTTTTAATAGGAGAGGCTCTGGTTCTTCTTTAAATTGCTGTAACATGGTGCTGCTGTTCATTCAACATCTCACTTGAACAAGAACCACCTCTAAAGCTGTACCCTGCCTGCAGAAATCTGCGCTGCTTTCATTCTTTTCTTGAGACAAGTTTCATGGCAGACAGTGAAAAAATTGCAAATATCTCCCTTGCATTTCTAGGTTCAGAAGTTTTCTCTTATAAGAACAATAAGAACTATTTTGTAAAAATTTCACTGCTTGTTAGAGGAGTTGTTAATCAGTCTGGAGATGGACTCAATGGAATTCTTAAATGCCACATGATAGCTAGAGTTTCCAGCAGCTGGGTAGGGCTGAGCATCTCCTTTATTTTCTCTAGGGATTAGACTGTTCTTATCCCATTTCCTAGCCAATGAGCTTTTACTTTTCAGTTAAATTGGGTTCAATTATAAAAATCAAGCGTGTGCCAGAAATCTGGCATATACCCTGGAGAGTTCCAGAACTGCTGCCAATTAAAGCAAAATGCTCATGATCAGATGAAGGTTTTAGAGGGAGCTGTTTACTTTTCTGACTTAGACCTGCTGGAAAATTTTGTTTTAGAATAACATTCAGGGCAAATTTAACAGTTTTTGTAAAGGGAACCTATCCCACTTTGGTGGATAAGTGTTTTTCAAAATAACACTTTTGCATTTATTTTTTAGATTTTCATGTAACTGTCTCTAGGACGGTAGACAGGTTGGTCAGTGTAAGGATGTCAGCATCTACTGTTGGTGTGTGTTAACTACAGCATATGGCTTTGCTCTGGAATGCTGCTTGAAGGTGTTTCCCTCCTAAATTAGTCAGTTGAATCGATGTAAGTTCTTGCATCATCAATTGCTTTATTAAACGTTTTTCCTTTTTTTTTTACAAATCCTGTCTAGTTTTTAGCCCTGACTGCGATTACTTATGGTCCTTACATCATGGAGGTCTCAATTTTTAATAAGAGTAACAAAAATACCTTGTGGAAAGAACCCCTCCCACAAGTCAGGCATACATCTTGTCTGTCCCCCAAATTCACCTTTAATCCAATTCACACAGAATATTGCAGCACCACCTTTGTGCATTTCCAGCTGCCTGTTCTTATGGCTGGTGGAATCACACCTGCTCTGCTTTGGTTTAGTCAGTGGAGAGGCTAAAGTTGAAGTCAAACTTCAGAGCTCGAAGTCTCCCCAGGTTAAGCAGGGGAAGAGATCCTTGTGTCCCAGCACTGGCCCCGTGGCCAGCACTCTGCTGATCATGTCTCAGGACAGGACTTCTGTGGCATGAACTGCTAGCTAGAGTGAATGACTGGAGTGCTGCTGAGTTTGTCAAGGTGTCACAGCAGCCCATGGATTTAGGGCAAGTTGCACGGGTTCGGAATCTCACATCAAATGCACACAGAGGTTTTACCTTACCTTTGGGCCCATGCCTGTGCGTCAGGGATGCTTTGCCATGGTGCTGCTGCAAACAGCTGACTACATAAGGTCGTTAGTGGTTTGTTTTAAGGTCTTCTGAAAGTGTGTTTGTGCACTGGAAAATGTTTCTTAATGTTAGTATTTGCCTTCTTCTGCACCATTAATTCAGTCAAGGCATAGGTTGTTCTGCTGCTAGGTGAAATCTGGAAAGAGCTTTGAGTCAAAAATACCTGAATTCTTTACTGTGAGGCTGGTGAGCTACTGGAAAAGGTTTCACAGAGAAGTTGTGGCTACTCGTCCCTGTAAGTGTTTAAGGGTGGTTAGATGGGGCTTTGAGCAACCTGGTCTATTGGAAGATGTCCCTGCCATTGCAGGGGGATGGGAATGGGATGAGCTTTAGTGTCCCTTCAAAACCAAACTATTCTATGATTAATAAACGTCTTACAACTTCGTGTGGAGTGCTTGAATCGCTGTAAAGCTCTACAATTCCAAAGAAAAATAGTCATTGCCATTTTAAGCTTTAATAGAGAAGGTTAACTATATTTATTCTGCTGAAGTTGACTGTCTTTGTTTTTTGCAATTTGGCCTCAATTTGATTAACAAATGAGGTAGAAATGTAGTGATAGCAATAGCAAAAATTTGTGGAATTTCTTCATGCAGGGAAATCCCAGCAGGTAGTAGAAACTGTTTGAAGGCTGAGACCAAATTTTCATCCTGCTTCCCACCTGAGAAATGTTCAAGGGAGTTCAGATGAGCTTTGAATTATATCTCAAAACACATTCTAATATGATATAGCCAAGGATTCCTTTTGCCAAATCTGGTAGGTAGCATTCTGAACCTATGGTGCTGTGCAAATAGCTCCATATAGATAAATATCTGTCAAGGATTGTTTCATCCACTGATACCTTTGTCTGCTTCTGGCACCTTATTTTCCATTTAAAGAATAAAGACTGGAAAGACTTTTGAAAGTGATAGGGAGCAGCTCCATCATCTGTCTGAGACTGCAGAGAGGAATTCCCCAAGCACTGTGCAACTTCCTGCACATCCATCAAGTGCTGTTCGTTATAATTATCCTGATAGAGTGGGGTGTGGGCTCTGATGAGAAGCGTTATCATGGAGGAAGCCTTATACTCCAATGTTTTTATTGGATTACAGTTGGTGTTTTACAAAGCAGCTGTCTGCGACAATCTCCTGGAGTGGCTTTGAAAGGTGGGGCTTCTTAAGTGCTCCTAATATATTAAGTCCAGCTTTATATATTGTTGAGGTTTCATACCATGGCCTGATTGACCTGGTGGGGTAATCTACAGTGCCTGAGCAAACTGGTGGAGTCATTTCTTCCACCAGGTACAGTGATACGTGCTGGTGCAGGTTCTGCTGACTGCTTTGAGTGAATGTGCTGCTCCTCTGGGAAAATCACACCATTGATTTCAGGGCTGGGTGACTGAGATAATCAACTTAGGTGTGACATTGATAAGGATATTTGGTTACATCTAGATCCTTCTAAGGACTAAGGTTTTGATTTTTGATCCTCAGCATTTGGGATAGAAGTAAAATTTTGTAGTTAGGTATGTTTTCCCGGCAGGAACAGATACATTTCCCATTAATTTCCAAAGATATGTGTCTGAATAACAATACTCATTTCAGCCTTAAGGACCGTTGGAAATCCTATGAGCTTATTTAACTAAAGATGTTTTGGGATGACTGAAAAACACCTGATGCTGATTTTGTTTGATCTTTTAAATTTTTTTTTGCAGGGGAATGTGACATTTTCTTGCTCAGAACCACAAATTGTTCCTATCACCTTTGTGAGCACCAGTCGAAGCTACTTGCTACTCCCTGGCACTGCTCAAATTGATGGCTTGTCAGTTAGCTTCCAGTTCCGAACATGGAATAAGGACGGCTTGCTTCTGTTCACCGAACTCTCTGAAAACTCAGGACGTCTCTTGGTTTACCTCCATGGTGGCAGATTGACACTACTTATTCAAAAAGAGACTGAGAACCCGGTGGAAATCATTGAAGGTGTTTATTTGTTTTTGTTTACTTTCACTTGTCTCCTTCAGCTCCATGGGATGAAAGGATCAAGTGATAAGGAAACACCAAATCTTCCTTTCTCTTTTAAATTTTCTGCTGCTTTCCAGTGGTAAAGCTGCTCCATACAGCTTGATCTAAGCTTGGGAAATTGGCACCCTGAGATCTCCAAACTCAATGTCACTGACAGTTAGCTGAGCTTCTGTGTTCTTAAGCAGTCACACTCAATTTTCTCGAGTCAGGTTACATGAAGACCTCCCTGTTCCCATCTTCAGACTGCTGCAATCAGCTGTGAGCCAGCTCAGCCACAGCATCTTTCCCCAGCACAAGTTAAGGCAGCCTTGGAGCTGATTTTCTTTCTCTGACTGTAGGTTTGGACCTCCCACTTTATGCTACACTCAGAAGAGAGGCTGACCCTGGGCTTCCTCTCCTTACACTCCCTCTTGGGCTTCCTCAGCCACTTGGGAAGTTGCTTTCTGCAGTGCAGCTGGTGGGATGCATGAGGGTGAAATAGGGCTGCCTCTCTGAATTAAAATTTGGGGGAATAATAATTATATACTAATAAAACAACAATAATACTGATAAAATAACAATAATATATTTTCTAAAAGAGCAGATGTTTAAAAACATGTAATATTAAAATATTCGCTGTACAGACTAAAAGAGGGCAGATGTATCTATTAAAAGAAGCAGAGATAAAAATCTGACAGAGCTGTCAAAGCAGAGCTGTTCTGTATGCGTGTTTCGTTCCCCTTTATGATAGAAAATGAGGCAGCCCTGCATCTATCCTTATTCATGTAGATTGCTACAGCCATAGCTTGCTGCAACTGAACACTGAAAAGTGAGATTCCAGCCTTTATTGCGGTCCTAATTAAATTGTTGACAAAGCTGAGACAATGTCAATATTTGGTTGAGTGTGTTTGTTTTTATGGAGTTCTGAAATCATGAACCTGGGCCCAGGTTTGGTGCTAGCCAAACATGCTAAACTGCCTCGCTGTACATGGAAAATATGCAGAAAGTGCTTGTGCCTTGTTCTGCAGATGTCAGGTACTCACAATAAACTCATGCTTGCTCAAGAATAGACCAATTTTTCCCCCAAATGGGACCTATCTTCTTTTGTCATTGTTTCAAACTTCAGCAACATATTCCACTTCTCGATGCACTTGTTCTAGTTGAAAAATCATCCATTTTTTGATGGAAAACCAGCCTTTAATTCTATGGTAATTGTGCATGTGTTAACAGCTATTACTCAGTAAATAGTCTCATTTTCAAATTCATGATGAAATGGTTCTGCACACACCTAACACCCACTTGCTTTTTTATTTTGTTTTGAACTGTTCTCACACCTCTTTGTGTTCCTAAGTGCTTGTTTGTTTTCTCTGAAAGCGGCATCAACAAAAATATTATGTTAGGGAGGGGAGTAAATACTAGTTGTCTGTGCCTGATCTCAGTGACTTCAGCCTGATGG
Organism: Erpornis zantholeuca; assembly: GCA_013400515.1. Lineage (NCBI taxonomy): Eukaryota > Metazoa > Chordata > Aves > Passeriformes > Timaliidae > Erpornis > Erpornis zantholeuca. The sequence goes on along the minus strand of VZTN01034048.1, from coordinate 68,381 downwards.
CAGCATATTTAGAACTGTAATTAGGTTACTTTTGATCTGCACCTCCGTGTGTGGGCTCAGAAGCTTGCCCACCAATTTTCAGGGCTGTCAGAATAGAGCATGTGGACTTTCTTTGTAGCTCTGTGGTGGCATTTCAAGAGCCACACAATGCAACACTGATTTTTGAAATAAGGAAAGAGACCAGTAATTTCCCACTTTGCAGGAGTGCCTAGAAGAGAAAGAGACTACCCAGTGTATTCCTCATTAATCTTTAGAGGTGCCTGGTCAGAGCAGCGATCCCAGTTCTCATGTGGAAACATCCATGTGGAAAACCAACTTGTGTACATCCATTTATAGTACAGTGTGCTGCTCTGGTGCTGGGGGGTTTTAAGACAGACAAATCCAGCTGATACCTGCTGGAGTCAGTCAGGTTTCAGATTGGGGCCTGAGAACAGGCTATGAATGTCTCACTGAATCTAATCCTCTGCAACCTCATGCATGTGTTTAGTACCAGAGGCTCAGTAGAGATCTCTGCATGCTCCTGGACCTGCAAGCATTTACCAACAGGCTGAAAATAGACATAGGCACCTCCAAAATGGTAACAATGTGCTACCAGAAAGGTGAGGGATCGGGCTAGCTTGATGAGTGACCACAGTAGTGCCAGGTTATATTAAAATGTGAGATGACTGACTTAAATACTCTCAAGAGCTTCCCTTTTCCTGGGCCCCTTCTTCTATGCCAGTTTGTTCCCAGAGGTAATGAGTTCTTTCCAGCCACAGTTCTCCCCTTTTATAGATCAACCGTGTATTTGTGGTCACAAGTTGGAGACAAAAGGAGGGTTGAAGAGCCCTGTTGTCTCCTGCACCTTTTTATTTTCTCGCTTTGTGCTTGTTTTTTGCCAGGCACCAATCTCCATGACGGGCTTTGGCATTCTGTTACCATCAATGCCAGGAGGCACCGCATCACCCTGACGCTGGATAACAACGCTGCCACCGCCAGCCACGCAACCACGGTCTCGAGGATCTACTCTGGGAACAGCTACTATTTTGGAGGTAGGTTTGTTTCAGAGAGGTTTTCGTGATGCAGGTCCTCAGCTGGTCACCACTGGGCTCTCCCCAGCTGCAGTGTTTGCAGCTAAGAGCAAAAGTAAGGATTGATTGTTGAACGGCAGTGCATTCAGCACGATGGGCAGGTGGAAGAGTGTTGGTCAGGGCTGACAGAGAGAGCAAGCAGAACTTCAAATGCAGCTGTAAAAGTGGTAGTGGTAGCCAATGGGTACCTACAGCTATCTGTAGGTATGCAAATCTATGCAAAATGTATGCAAATATATGCAAAATCTACAAAGCTGTATTAACCATGAGTGGTTTTGTTTTTTCTTAGTTAAAAGGCCTTAGCATTATTAATACGATCAATATTGCTGTAGATAACAGTGTTCTGATCAGGCTCAGTGACTTTTTGGAGCCTAGGTGACATATACAGGTCAAATCTACAAAGGTATTTATGTACAATGCTCATTTCCTCCAATTTCTTGTGGAAATGAAGGTAAGTTTAGCTCAATGTTGAAAATGGAAGAACCAGTCTTAAAAAATACTATCTTCTGCTTTTTGGAATGCAAACATTAATTTAGATAGAGGGATGGTCATTGACTAGCTTTTAATCTAATATATTTCTGTGTAGTGCTTGCTATAGTATGGTTCTGATCTTGGTGTGAATACAGCACTAAGAGAGGATATTCAGGAGGCTTTGGATCTCAGAGCTGTCTAAATATTGGGGAAGCTCAGATAAAAATGGCTTTCTTACTGCCCACAAGATTTCCTCTGCACATTGCTTCAGCAGCAGAATTTAACCCATAATGATTTTACACTTTGTACAACTTTTTAAACATGTTTTAGTTGCTATCAACTATTGAGTTTGAAGAAGATGAAAAATAATCACATTTTGATTTTGCTCAGCACATGTGAAAACCTCACACTCTGATACAGTGGCTGGTTTCTCTCTATTTTTTTTTTTTTCTCCTAACTGAAGGATTTATAACACAGGAGATTGCATAGCAGAAGGAATAAAAACATTTGGAATAATAAGCCTCTGAGTTCTTGCATCAGGAAGTCCCAGCAGAAATAGTTGAACATTCCAATATTCTTCTCTTCCTCTTCTCTTTTTCCCACAGGGTGCCCTGACAATTTCACCGATTCCCAGTGTTTAAATCCCATTACTGCTTTTCAAGGCTGTATGAGGCTCATCTTTATTGATAACCAGCCCAAGGACCTCATTTTAGTTCAGCAAGGCTCCCTGGGGAATTTTAGTGATTTACACATTGATCTGTGTGGCATCAAAGACAGGTAATTATTATTTCCTCTTTCTTGTATTTGTTCTTTTTTCATCCTAGTGGTTTATAAATACAGGTTGCATTTAGCAAAAATTCTAATCTGCCAACAATACAGATATTAGGCATAATAGAGCTACTAATAGAAAATACTGCAACAAAGATAGGAGGACTGGAGGGGAAATGGTTTCAATTACATGAGGCTCTCTTCACATTGACTTGTAGGAAATAGAGTATGCAAATTCAATCAAACTATAGATTGGTGAAAGGATTAAATTTTATGCATAAACAACATTTGATTGCTTTGAAGTTCTAGAGGAAATGAAAGAGAAGGAAAAATTAGTTGATTCATCAGAACATGTCATACCCTTTATATATAAGCTGGTTCTGCTTAAGTAAATCATCTACAATTTTTCTTGTTAGCCATTACAGCACGTTCATGATGAAGATATGGTACATCTCATGTGCAATACTGCCCATTCAGTGGGACAATATAATGATGGAATGTCTGCATCTGCCAGAGAAACATTTCAGTATTTAAATAGTGATCCAAATCCCTCCTAAGATAAAACCTGACAGGAACCTCAGATATTCTCATAAAGAGCAGAAAGGAAATAAGAAACCAATTCTTTTTTTTTTTTTTTTTTTAAGTATTTTGTAATTCTCTTTTGTTTCTTATGGATTCTTAGTGTCTAAATATTTCTGAATCGTTTATGCAAATGTGTACTTTGGAGGTGGTATGTGGAATAGGAGGTTCTGGGTTGTTTTTTTTTTTCAAATCTACCTAATTTCTGGAAAATAGAAATGGAACTTCTGGAAATTTCATATGCTTCAGATAATTAAGGGAGTAATAAGGATATTTTGGAAATGCATTAGGACCTTAAGCATTTAATGTATTTTTTTCAGACATGGTACTTTCTTGAAGTTGAAGGCTGATTTCCATTATTCCTTCCTGTAGGAGGGATCAGCCTGCTGGAGCTGCAGTCTTTTGATAAGTGGGCAAAACCTCTGTGATGCAAGACCTTTGTGCTCAACTTCGAATGTTCATTTTTGTTAATTTATATGGAGAAATAACTGACTTTGCTGATCAAATCTCTTTCCACATTTAATGATGACTGAATTCAGGGGAATGTGAATTTCATACTTGGTGTGCCTGAAATGGTAGATAGAATTCTACCATTCCGAGGCAAAATGGAAAAAAGATGCAGTTGATTTTACAAAAGGAAGCAAGATGTCATCTTTCCTAAGAACTGAGAAGAGAGAATTTTGCTGTTTTCTTGGAGAAACAGATTATTTAAGCTTGAGTGGACTATTTAAAACCACTTTGTGTGGTTGTATGTTGAAACGAAAGAGAACTCTTCCGGTATGATGCAGAGGTTCTGTGGCACATCTCCAATGCCTTCATTGACACCAAGCCCAGGCTATGTGCATGTCAGTGGTACCACTGCAAACATCTTCCTTATCTTTGGTGTCCCAAGGATGACAAGCGTTAGTCTGTGATTGTACCATAAAATTATTTAGGGCAAGGATCCCAGCATAATAAGAATGGGGTTGTTTTATGTAACACTACCTTTCTTTTTACATATATCATACAGACAAACAAAGGTTAGATGGGATCTAAGAAGGACTTGGGGGTGCTGGCTGACAGAGGCTGGACAAGCCAGTGTGCCCAGGTGGCTAAGATATCCAATGGCATCCTGGCCCTGTGCTCTTCAACATCTTCATAAATGACCTGGACATAGGACTGGAAGGGATACTGAGCAAGTTTGGGCAGAATACAAAACTGGGAGGAGCTGTTGACTCCCTCAGAGGCAGGGAGGCCCTGCAGAGAGGCCCTGAGAAATGAGAGGGCTGGGCACTCTCTCACTGTTCAACAAGGGGCAGTGCCAGACTCTGCACCTGGGGTGGGGCAGCCCTGGATCTGCATCCAGACTGGGGAATGAGAGGCTGGAGGCCAATGCCACAGAAAGGGACCTGGGGGGTCCTGGTCCATGGCAAGTTGAACATAAGTAAGCAGTGCCCTGGCAGCCAAGTGGGCCAGATGTGTCCTGGGCTGAATCAGGCACAGCATCACCAGCTGGGGCGGGGATTGTCCTGCTCTGCTCTGCACTGGGGCAGCCTCACCTTGAGTGCTAGGGGCAGCTTTGGGCACTGCAATGTAAGAAAGACATTAAACTATTAGAGAGCAGCCAAAGGGGGCAATGAAGATGGTGAAGGGCCTTGAGGAGAAACTGTATGAGGGGTGACTGAGGTCACTTGGTCTGCACAGTCTGGAGGAGACTGAGGGGAGACCTCACTGCAGTTACAACTTTCTTGTGAGGGGAAGAGGAGGCACTGATCTCTGCTCTGTGGTGACCAGTGACAGGACCTGAAGGAATGGCCTGAAGATGTGTCAGGAGATGTTTAGGTTGGATATTAGAGAAAGGTTCTTCACCCAGAGGGTGGTTGGGCACTGGCACAGGCTCCCCAGGGAAGTGGTCACAGCACCAAGCCTGACAGAGCTCAAGAAGTGTTTGAACAACGCTCTCAGGCACATGGTGGGATTCTTGGGGATGTTCTGTGCAGGAACAGGAGCTGGGCTATGGATCCCTTCCAACTCAGCATATTCTGTGATTCTGTAATTTTAAGATTTATTGCTGTGTGCACTGTAAAGAACACGTTTTTGTAATTTTAACGCATGTGGGAATTGTGTAGCTTAATTAACATGTAAATGGGACATTTATCTTAGTTATCTAAGCTAAAATCTCTTTTGAGGAATATGCCTCTATTTAGAAGCAGTTTATTTGTTACAGGCTTGTAGGCCCAGCTCATTCAGACTTGGGCTCTGAAAGAAGTGGTTAGGTAGCTCACTGCAACTTGTGCCTGCTCTTAAAAAGAGAATTAATGACTGTTTTGGAAGATGATAAACTGGGACGACTATTGATGCCAGCAGTGAGTTTTGGAGAGAGAACCCAGTTGTGCAAGCATACAGTGCACACACCCACCCACATACCCTGGGATTCTCTGTATAAAGTGATGAGCCTCCATTGATTTAAATGGAGTCTTCTCAAGGACTGAACCTTAATGTCTCACTGTCATTCATCTCTAGTATTGGAACAATATGTGGGCTCAAATGAACTTGCCATGAATGCCTCCTGTCCCCTGTATTTATTATTTTTTCAGTAACTATTTCTTAGGAAATAAATGAGAGTTTATCTTTGTTTCCATTCGGTGGCTAGGGAAACAGTGCTTTTGGAGCACAAATGAACGTGACCCTCTTGCTGAACCTTCTTTGAGCAGGCAGCTTTTGTTGGAGGTTCCTTACAGCCTTAGTGATCCTGTGGAAAAGGGCACCCTGCAGCTGCTCTGATCCTGGTTGAATGGGCAATTCAGGATGTGTCTGTGAGAGCTGAGTTCAGCAGGTAGGACATTAAGGCACTGTAGGGTCTTGAGCTGAGCACAGCAATATGAGCTGTCCAGGTGATGGAAGAAGGCTCATTAGCACCTTCTCCTATTAAGGCACTGCTTGTTTGTAGCCCTCAGTGCAGTGCCAGTATCACTGATGTCCCTGCTGCTGCATATCAAGTTTTGTCTGGATTGGAGTCCTCTTGTGTCATACCTGCATGTTTTCCTTTGATGACACATCCTGTATAAGGAGACATCCCCAATCTATTCATGTCAGAGCAGTGTCTGCTCCACAAGCCCTGCAAGCTACTCCCTTCTTTTCTCCTTCAAGACAAAGCTGCTCCTGCAAAATGTTCCCAGTGCTTTTTGGAACAGGAAAATAGAATCTGGAGAAGGAAGCAATTTTTCTGGTAGCAATGTATGTGTAGAAGTCTTGGTGTTATCCCCACTGCCTGCCTTCTGCTAATCCAGATAATTATGTATGTATTATTATTATTATGTATGTATATTATGTTCTAGTATGTATGTTTGCTATGATTAACCAACTACAGAGTGCTCAGTCTTTTCTGAGGATGTTGCAACCTGTGGTGCTTGCACTGCTCCTGTTACGAAGTGTTAGAGGTCCTGCCTGCACATTTATTCCCCTTCCAGTGAGAGGTAGAGAAAAATTAAGACAATATTGTCCTAAGCCATAGAGGCCTGCTCCATCTTTGAAAGGAAATAGGTTTCATTTTATCCCTCATTTTTTGTTGCCTTTCCAGGATTTATACTCTGTTAGGAGTGTACATCAGGACTTGTTTGCTTTACACTGAATTAATAGGTAAGAATTTAATAGGTAAGAAAGGGCATTTCCCCTCCATGGCATGGTACAAAGCAGAAAGTAACAAAGCATAGATGCCTGGAAATAAAGGTGCCATGAAGTCTTTGAATTCACAGACATTTTATTGGGGACAAAAGGAGATATCTTTAAACAGTCTTTTGCAGGAGGACATGCACTGCATTGACCACCTCTGACAAAAACCATCTGACATGGGCCTAGACAAAAAACAACGGAGACTCTCTTTGAATTTATTTTCAGATCACTGTGAAAAAGATTAAGTTCATGGCTACAGGGACCATGCAGTCCTCATTCCTGGTGTTCTGTAAGTGTTTTTTGGAATGGAAGCATCATCTGAGAGTGACATATTAAACCTAAAAACTTCCAGGAGAAAGTCTGAGCAGTAAGGAAGTCTAATGAGAATGGAATAATGCTTTTTGTCTTTGGCCCTTAATCTGCAGGGAGGAGCTTATCAGTGTCAAGGAATGGGGAAGTGGCAAGCAGCAAAAAATTTCATTTGCAGTAATATGGATGCAGTAAGTCAGAAGGGATTCACTCCATTCTCTTGATGCCCACTAATCCTCTAGCTGTAGGTGTATGGCCAGGCTCCCTGTCCTCCACCTGCAAGTGACATGTTAGGGGCTTTACAAACACAAGATGGACTTTCCCAAGGACTTCTGCTTTAGAGAAGAAAAAGCCCAAAACAACAACATACAACAGAATGTATTTTTCCTAATGGTGTCTTCACTTGCCCATTTCCTTCTTCAGTATTTTACAGTGTTTGCAAAGATTTCGTGACCCTGTCAAACAGCCTCCTGGACATGGGTTAGGGATGCAGTTACAGAGACTTGCTGTTTTCTTCATCTGGTGTTTTATCCTTTTAGCTTAGAAGGAAAACATGCTTGAAGGCATTCCCCTGATCTAGGCAGGACTCCTGAGCCATAACACTCATACCAAAATACTGGGGTCTTCGTATCTACAGCCTTCATTTTGAAATTTGGGGTTACTAGCAGCTGGACAAATTACGAAACACAAATCAGCCAGTGAACAAAGCCGGTGGGTGAATGTGTCCAAGTGAGGAGCAGCAGGGGGATGAACAAACACTGTAGAGTAAACACTAACCAGGGTTGCACTTTGTGTTTAGGTTTGCTAGGGATCATGTTTCTAAATTTCTGTTCTCTATTAAGATATACAGGGTGCAAACTGTTTCTTGAAAGGCCCCCTCTAAACAAAAAAAAAAAAAGAAAAAACCCAACCAACCAAACAAAAAACAACAAACAAACAAGCAAATCAAAACAAAAACTCTGCAAAACAGAGCTGGAAAACATCCTTTGAAAAGAAAGATTGCCTAAATTCTTTAACCAGAAGAGACTGCTGAGGGGAGGCAGCATAATGGTCTTCGGTGCTCAAAGGCTGCTGCGGCACTGAAGGGAATAATCATCCTTTCTTCCCAGGATGTGTAGGAGAGCTGCCATGGCACAGACTGCCTGAGGAGACTGTCAAGTCTCTATCACTGGAAGGCTTTAGGAAAAGTTAGATGAGTCTGTGAGAAATAATGAACATGGGTGTGGGTGATCCTGCCTTGGGGTGTGAGCATGGACTGAGTGATCTTCCAAGTTCCCTCCAGCTCTGTTGCATTTGCTCAGGCTTTTCCTGCAGCTGGAACAGCTGTCCCTTGTTCTTGCTTTGGGTATTCTGAAATGTCAACAACAATAACAGTGCTTAAATTAAAAAAAAAAAAAAAACAACAAAAAACCCCAACAACAACAACAACAACAAAAACAAACCAAAAACCAAAAAAAACCCCACCCCAAAAACAAAAACAAAATAACCCCACCAAACCACAAAAACATGGGAAAAATCATTCAGAAATTCAGCTCTCAAAGTCTCAGACCTGTGAGAAAGTTCATGTTAGTAGATGTATCTTTCAGACAATCTAAGGCAGTGCTGCAGCTGTGGCTAGGGACTGTGTACCCAAAGCTATGTTTTTTTTTAATAACCTGATATACCTAGATATAGACATATATGAAATGGGAGAGAAGAAGCAGCAGTTCCTACTCATAGGTCACTTCCCTGATTTGCTCCTTTTGCTTCTAAAAAATGCATGATTCATTTTTACAACTGCAGAAGAAAGCTATGTGATTGCAGAATTTATTGCTCTGGGTTTTTTTGGGATATCTTTTTTCCAAATTTCATGATGTCTAGAATGGTGGTTGAACTCCATTATGGTGAATGGTGGTTTTTTTCTTTGATGAAAAGTAACTTGTATCCCTTCTACTTGTCTCTCTGTTTTCTTGAGATCCTGTGACTTCTTGGAATTGAAGTGCCTGTCTCTTTCAGTTGTGGTGTAAGTGAGGGTGAGAAGTTTGGAGAAGGCAGAGACTGAGGCACTGGATAACTAGAGAAACATCTTCCCTTTAGTAAATCATGATAACAGCTCTGTGTGGGTCCCTTCACAACCCTCTATGTTAGTTGCTAGAAGATGAAATGCAAATTGAGTTGGATGTATTCACTCCTTTGGCCTGACCAGCCTTTTCCAGGAAGTGTGTCCTATCTGGGCCACTCAGAGGAGGTGCTGTGTGCAGCTCCTGATGCACCCTCTGTAAGTCTGTCATTCAGCCCTCATGGCTGTTTCTAAAACTGACACTGTGTTCTTTGGTGTGCCACAAACTGTTCTCTACAAGGAGAGATCAAATAGGGTTGGACTCTTCAACCTGGAGAAGAGAGAGCTGGGCAGAGTTCTGCGATGAGGAACGGCATGAAGGAGGTGAATAATAAACAAGAATGTGCAGTTTCTGACAAGTTCAAATCTTACACTACATCAAATTGGATGCTGTTAGATGCTGTAGAGGTCAAATGTAAAGGAGAAAGCCTGTGCAGTGTACATGAATTCATAAGGTGCAGATGGCTGGAAGCTGGCAAAGTGTTCAGTGGAATGCTCTTGAACTTACTTCATCAGCATTTTTGCTGTGGTACTGTCAGAGTCAGGAAATTGAAGGAGAGGCACTGTTGATCTGAAGCAAGTCTGGAAGGAGGTGATAAACTTAGGAAGTCAAAGTCCCTCACTGTTTCCAAAACATCGATTTCATTGTATGCACTCTGTACCTCTGTTGTTCAAAACCAAAATAGCATCATAGCTGTGCTAATCTCCAAATACATTTGAATCTAAATGTGAATTTTGCTAAGTACTAATATGTTCTGCACTGTGTTTTCTCTTCCTTTGTGTCAGTGGTATAGTGGGTGTGTGGGTCTGTCTGTGTGTGGGCAAACAATGGAAGGCATAGCCTGGGGAAAATTCAGTCAGCCTCTCATTTAAAATAAATGAAATGGGTAGGAAAACAAATATGCAGATGCTGAGAATTTGGCCACAGAGTTGAGATGCTCTGGGATTTCCCATTCAGCAATTGGCACGGATAGCGGATTTTGTGACTAGAAATACTAGCTCTAGTCCTGAAGCTGAGTTGGTTGTTTGCTGTGGTTGGCATCCTGTTCAGAGAATAGATGCAGGAATGTGGGCTCGAGAGATATTGACGCTCAAGAGTTACCATGGTTATTAGGAAAATGTGCCAGAAAGTCATTAAGCCTCAGTCCAGAAACACGGTGGGTTTCCAGCCCTCCATCGCACGGCACAGATGCTCCCTTTGGGCTGAGCAAGGCTGGCTGCTCTTACCACAGATGGACCCCTTGGAATACAGCAGCAGGGGCTGCAGTGCTGCCTGGAGCCTGAAGCCGTGGCTTGGTAACCTCATGCACTTTTTGCCTGCAGTGGCACAAAGTGCTCTGCAGTGTTAGGGAAGAAAATTCCACTTGCAGGAGTTCTTGCCCTCTGCGTGTACGCAAACAGGTAAGGTCTGGTGTGGTTTCTCCTACCAGCTCCTTTGAAGTCTATAAAGAAAAGTGCTTAGGAGGCATTGTTGTTGGGATAACTTGTGCCAAAGAGCTGTGGTGAGTGGAAAACTGGTCTCTTTTTCCTTTGAATTGGCCCCTCATCTAGAAATAGAAATTGTCTCCTTTGCCCTTCAAGGTGGCTCTGGACAAATGTTTGCATTCACCAGGCTTTTGAGGCAAATCCTCTTAGAACACACCCATAATGATGGCATTGGTTCCATTCATGTTTTTAACTCCTCAGCCCCCACCACAAAGGATAAGGTATTTTTGTTGTCCAGTGACAGAGAAAACTCTGTTAAGGAGTCCAAAATGTCATGATTCTGTTGTTCCTGCCAGAACTGAGATACCTTGAAGTGGCAGACTTTTTGCTGGCAGTTTCTCTGGGCAGAGGTGGGGCTGAGGCAGATGGAGAAGCACGGTGTTGTACACCCATGGTTTTATTGTCATAAATTCTATGCAAGTACTATGCCAGTACTTTGCATACTTGAGTACATTAGACTGGGTTGCCTTCAGAATAGGAAAGCCTTTTATGTGTTGTGCCTGTCATTATCCTTAAAGGAACTACCAGGGTGGCCAGAGCCTGCTTTTCTTTAGGCCCAAGTTCACAAGTTTGCATAGATAATGCATTTGTTTCTCTCCCTGTCTACAGCTGCTGAGGTACTTTAATCTGATTGCTGCAGCTCATGTTGATTTTGCGCTGATGAAGCTCTGTCTTATTTTTACTTGGCTGGCACCTTGCCCTCGCTGTAGCACATACTGACAGTGCTTGTCAAGGACAACACCAGGGACTTCAGTTCCCTTAAGGGACCTGGGGGAGAGAGGAAAAAAGATACTCACGTTGAATCCACCTTGGCAGATGGACGGATGGTGCATCTTGCAGGACATCCTGAGAGTTCCAGTGATCTGCCATGAGGAACACAAACCCAATTTCAGGTGTTTTCTTATGAATCCTGGCAGTGTCCCATCTCTGTAGCATCAGCGGGCAGACACAAGCACACACTGATGTCACTGTCCTTATTAAACCAAGATTCATCTGCATATTCCAATTCTCCCAGCAAATCCAAGTGGAGAGAGCAGCATGTGGTATCCATGATAATCACTGCAATGAGATTGGCATTAACACTTGTACCTTATTAGGGAGAAATATATGGAGTTAATTCATGAGGTGGCTTCCCTGAACTGCTTCAGTTGTGGAGCACAAGTAGTGTACTTAGTCCCTACTCTTTTATCCCTTTCATCTGTCAAAATTCTTCATAGTGTTTTCTAAATAAATTAGCTTAAAGTGTTCTTTTTCCTTTCTAAATAGAGCTGACCTTTTAAAACCTGCTTTATGCCTATTTCCTTCATAGATTTTATTGTATTTTATTATCAATTTTTACTTGTAAGAAAGAATTTTTTTTTACTTTTTTTCCTTTACTTTTAGTGCTGAACTTAACATTGCTTCATGTGTTGTACTGTCAAAATGGGCCTTTGGAAAATTAATTACTATTGCAGGTGAACAGTGTTAGGATAAATCCAATAAAAGCACAGTGTTTTTTTTTATATTTCTTAATTCTTCTCTTAGATTTAATGTGTGCCCTGCAGCAGAAGCCAAACTTCATATGATCCTTTCACCCCCCCAGCTTGGCCATGCAAGTGAGAAAATACCTTGGCTAATTATGTCCAGTGAAATTTAATTTTTTTGTTAAAGTCCCAGGCTGGGATTAAAAAATCAAACAGTTAGTATTGCATTTATCCCCACATAAAGATCTGTAGAGCACTGCAGAAAGAATAATTATGAAAACCCCAACCCCCAGTTTGGCATCCATCCTTTTCATTCTCTATAGCTTTTCTATCTTCATTATTTAGTGCCTTCTCTTCAGAAATGACAAATATTTTATAGTGCATATTACTTTCTCTTTGTACGAAATCCTCTTATGTTTCCCTTCTTGTTTTTATAGCAATGAATGGGATTTTTTTACATCACATTCCTTGAATTTGGATGGTGATCAAAGCTGGAATGAGCTGAAGACATAAGAGAGGATGTCATGTGATGTCATGTGTCCTTTTTCAAAATATTTCTAATTTTGGGTAAATCCCAAGTTTGGTTTGCGAATTGCCCAACTATGTCTCCATCCTTAGCCAAAACAAAGCATTTGGACTGCACACCTTCAGATGCTGGAATACCCAGATCTAGATTTTTGCCCTTAAATGCTGCAGAAGAGACTGTCCTGTCTCGTTACAGAGATCTGATGGTCCAGATTAGTAGTTCTTCTGATATTTTGTATCACCTTAAAAAGATCACTTAAGTCCTGTGAGTAAAAGTTTTCCCCCTTTTGTCTCTCTTGCCTGCTCTAGGATTCAGTGGGCAAATCGCTTAGGGCGTACTGAAGCTCCATGTCTCCTTCCAGTTTATATATTAATTAAGGAAATTGTGGAAAAGTTTTCAAAAAGTTTTCTTTTCTCATGCTTGGTATTTTGTAAAACACTGTGCTTTGTGCTTGTTCAGCAAAAATTAGGATATTGTTAGAAATGTGTCTTTCTTTGATAATGCCCTCAGAGAAATTGGTTTTTTTCTACTTCCTCTGTACTAAACCCAAAGCAAAACACTGGAAATGATGCGGAAATGGAATGAGGAAGATATCTTAAATCCAAACTATGTTGCATGATGGGAAAGGAAAAAGGGAAAAATGTATCTTTATGACTTAATGCCTTGTAATGATCACAGTGGAAAAAAATAAAATTAGAAATAGAGGACTACATGATGTTCTGTGAGAGTTGAACAATCTCTTGGGTCCTTCCCTAAAGTATGCACCTACATCACAAATTAGACATGCTAACTAATGGAATTAAATTACTGGAATTGCACCCATGCAGATAGCATTTTGAAGTGTGATCTTGGAAATCCTCTCGATATCACCCAGGTTTTAAGATGGAAGGACAGGATGCAGAAAAACTGAGCAAGATTTAAAAAATTCAAACCCACAGGCATCCTGGGTGTGGGAATTAAAATCCTTGCAATTCTTAAGAGCATCCCCTCATGTCCTCATATCTATTCTAATGTTTAAACCAGCTGAATAAAGCAGGTAATGGCAGAGCTTCACTCCAATAGCTTAAGGGCTGATTGGCAATGAAGTGTAATAAAACCATGTAGCACAGTTTCTTACTCTTGGACTGGGATATGATCTTCACACTGTCAGATGCTTTTGCTCTGTGATAGAAAACAAGAAAATATTTGTACAAAGCAAATTCCCTCAAAAAAATAGGCAGTCAGAGTGGAAAATGCTACCTCTGAGGAGGGGGCAGTGTTCTAGGCTTTGTGTTTCTTTAATAGGAATGAAAAGGAATGCTCAGATTATTTGGATAGTGCCATCAATTTGTTTGCTTGCCCTGCCTTGATTTTGCCTCGTCTTTGTTTCATACATGCAAGACCAGCTGCAGAAAATGACAATTCAGGCCCATGAAGTGTTCACTAGCCTGTGTAAGTGCTGTGTTTCAAAGCAAAATAAAGACAGATGCTTCAGATTCCTCAATATCATTCAGTAAATCCTTTAGAGGGTAGGTAAAAATTGGTTTGAGCAAGGTGAACGCCTTCCTGTAACTGCAGTGACTTCTACACGTGGAAAGGTGATGAAATTGGAGAAAGTTAGCTTTGTGCCTGTGAGTGCAGGGACTTCTCACTAGAGTGGGAGAGGGGATCTGTCCAGAATGAGACCCCTGTGGAGAAAGAAGGCAGTTTGAAGGTAGGTAAGGGGCTAATTTACTGGCTTTTGAAGTCCAGCTTGAGTGTGAAATTGAGTTTGGGGGAACCCTGAATAGAGCTAACTCCCATTGCTGTTCCTTTAGAGTAAAAATCCATGGAATGTGCAATGCCATGGTAAATTAAAGGCCAAATATGGGGATGCAAGTAGAATATAAGATCATATCTTTCTTTGTTTGTTTGATTTTTGCAGATGGCTTTTCTGCTTTTGCTTTGTAAAATGATGAATTCTAAATGGAACAGCTGTCTGTACAGGATGGTTTATTTGTTTCCCTTTTTTCTTTTTCAAATTTATTTATATAAAATCCTTTCTGCTGATGCTAAGCCAAACTGTCAGCACATTTACCTATATTAAAAATGTAGGTGTTCTAACAACAAAGCAATCAAACCTTAAGGAAAAATCTTTTATCTAAGGCACAGATAGCAGGCTTTTCCTTCACTAGTGCCAGTCCCAGCACAACCTCCTCCACAGTTCTGTCCTACTCACATGCCTGAGGGCTGTTGCCATCAGCACTCAGATCTTTTAAATGTTGGTCTCACGGTGGTATGCAAGTGCAGGGTCTGAGAACCATGGTGACCAACAGTGAAAATAACAATATATTTTAAAAGTTCTTTCATCAAGTATTGCAAATCTCATAGAGAAGAAAAACCTACCTTTGTGATAAATTACTGAGATGACAGAAATACCAGGGGATTTTTTTAGTTTTTTTGTTTTTGAGGGTTTTTTTACATCAATTCAGTGGGATAGACTAGATGATTTCCGTCATGGAAAAGAAGAATTGTCTGTTCACATTATTCTTGTTCTCTTTGTACTCCATGAGTTCCCATAACATAATAGATTTAGGAAAGAAATCATAGATGACTTAAAAATAAAATAATAAAATTGCCACTTTTTTGTAAGTTGTTGGTCCGTTTTCTAAAGTTGCAAGGAGAGAGAGAATTTGGAAGGTGTGGTGATGAGGAGGAAATGTCTGCTGAGGAAAAACAGAGGTCTGAACAGTGTTAATTCCTTTGCAGCCTGTTGCAGTACTGCTTTTACACACCTTTTCTCTCTTCCTCTGGTTCTGGTAGCTCTTTTTTCTTTAGTTAAGAACACCTAGCCCACTATTTTACCACGAAAGGACATCCAGGGGAGAATAATAGTGGGATGTGCTTTTGCAATATTTTTTCTGATGCTCTCAGATCTTCATTAGTTTTCCCCTTGGTAAACCCCTGAAGTTGTTGTACGTTGTCTGTCTGGTAACACTGTTAAATTTCTCTTCAAAATGATTGTCTGGTCTCCCCTTGAAGCCATTTCTTGTATCAAAAATAACCTTTGGCAAGGAATTTCCCAGATTTACGGCTCAGCACAGCAGGGCTGAAATCCATGCTGTTGCAATTGGCCTCAGTCTATTGAGTTTAGTGGAAAGACACCATTTTACTAAAGCAAAATACAGTCTGTTACAGCAAGACCATGAGTTTCATCAGACATGCATGCCCACTGTATGAAGTGATCTCTTTTAATGTTGCATTTTGTTAATTATAAATCAAATACCTGCTGGCTGTAAATAGGAAAACATGCTGAAATAAAATTAATTTGATACAATATTTAGGAAAATGTTTTGTTGATAGAAAATCTTCCAAAATTTCAGGTATTCTTTTGTTAGAGCGTTATTGAGTTTTAGGGACTTAGAGCTTGTCTAAAAATTATGTAAACTTACAGTCCTGATGTTGAGGGATGTAATCCTTTTTTATTTCTCTCTGTAATGGTTCCCTTTCTTTCCCCTTTACTAAGAATGAGTAGAGAGTAGTGCTGGATGTATTGTGCTGACTATACAAAATCTCAGAGGTGCTTATTGAAAGTACACTGGGTTTATTTCCAGTCAAGTGTAACATCAAATGTGTAGAACTCCTTCAGCCTTCCCACTCAAGTAATTTTGCCATTGTTATTTCTTCATCATTCCCATCAAAGGGCCAAATTTCCCCCCTAATGTCTGTGCAGTTTGTCCTTTGATTTCAGAGGAAGCACACATACGGTTTTGGAGGTGAATGTTTCATCCAAGGACAGTGAAGGCTTTTGTGCAGGCTCTGCATATTGCTCACTTAGATGGCTAAGGTGTACATTTTCCAGCTTGGCTGAATAAGGGAAAAAATTATTTGCTTCACTTATTTTTATTTTTTTTTTAAGTAATAATTTTTTACCATGATAATATATTATTTGAATAAATGGGGAAGATCAGAGTCCCTGGTCTGTCACGAAGTTTCTTAGACAAATCCATAAATTTTCAAGTGTCTCATTTATGTGACTTACAAAAATTGAGTTGAGCTGTTTGTTCATTTCAATTGCAAATAGGTTAGAGGCTGTGTGATGCAAATTTTTGTCTATGAAACTTTCTGTGATACCACTGCATTTTTTGCTGAAAGTGTTTGTTTCTATGGGAATGCAAATATTAATTTATATTTTAAATTGCATGTATTTAAATCCTTCAACATGAGGATCTAGGACAGTTCACAAATGGAACAATCTGTGACTTACCCATGCCTTGATTAATTTTAATCATAGCTATTTCTTAATTTTGAGTTCCTTCACAATTAGGATAAATTTTGCTTCTAATGAAGACACAACTGCTCAGCTAGAATGGGATTATGGTAATTATTAGAGTTGCAAAGAAATTTGTTTCATAAGCTTTTAGAAGGGTTATTTATCTGACAAAAAACAAGATCAATGCAGTTGGTGCTAATTAAAGCAAATAGACTAAGGAATAAAAAAGATTTAATTCTGAATTTATGAATATCATTAAAAGCTTACATGGTTAGTTTGACTTGCGTTTTGTGCATTGTTGGGAGAAGAAAAAGTGTTTGCATTTGTAAGACAAGTAGAAATGAGAAATGACCTTCAAACTTTGTAAAGTCTTTAAAAGGAAACTGTTTTAAGGGAATAAATGTGGCTAAGCCTCTAATACAGGCCTTTGGCAAACCACAAATGACTAGTAATTAGCTCTACTGCATTGGGTTAATTAATAAAAGGTAGCTCAAAATAGGCAAAAAGCATATTTTTCTATTACATTGATGATGTAAATTATGATAATAACACAGCACTACTCCTTTTATCTCTCCAAAGAGCTCTATTAACATCATATGTTTCTTTGCACCAACATCCCTGTGATGTGAACAGAACTACAGCTGTACAGGGGACATACAGGAATGTTTATCCCTAAAGAGCAAGTGGAATTAAAGGCAGTGTGCTGAGGGCAAGGGCAGGCACTGCCAAAGTACAAATACAAATGAATGTGCTCCCACAAGCGAAATTCACATGTATCAGTGCAGATACATGTGCCCCTGTGCTTTGCTTCTGGGGTGGAGCTGCTGGTTCAGGGTCCTGCAGGGCACAGCAGGGTGCAGGGCACACCACCCAGTCCTGTTTGCACCATCCCATGAGGGATCTGCTCTCTTCAGCATCGACCCAAACCTTGAAATCTCACTTCAGCATTGCCAGGAGTAGGCGTGGTGGCAGAGGGGCTGGCTGGGCTCTCTGTGCACCAGCAGGCTGTTGGGCTGATGGATGGTGATTGCCCAGCATACCATTAACAACAAAAATCTCACCCTTCTCAGAATTCCTGCCTTGTAAGGATGGGGCAAACACAGAGGTTTTGGCCTTCCCCTTTGCTTCTTGCTTCAGAAGCAAGGTGCTCTCCCACAGCCCTGGAAATACCTCCCTGGTGAGCTAGAAAACCAGGAATGTAACTCTCATACTCTGTCCTCATTTTGTATTTGAGCTCAATGATTAATAAAAGCCATGACAATGATTCTTGTACAACCAATAAATCTTATAATTGTTTTAAAATATGTTACCAATAGTTATAAATAACATAGTTTCTTCTTGAATTCCTTATTTCTCTAGTATTTGAATAATAAATAATCACTGTAGTAGTTGAATAAGCATTAATAAAAATAATTAATCTTTCATGTTAATATTTTATATGATCTTCATAATTTTATGCATAATGGTATAAATAGTGATCAAGCGAACCTGTGTTCTGGAATGAATCTCAGACTCACTGACAGAGATGAATAGTTTGTATGAATGAGCATGGAGCATATTGAGGACAAGAAGTTGTTCTGATAGGCCTCTGGGCACAAACAGGTTTCTTTGGGTCGTCAAGGTTTGGCAGCTCTAAACAGCCTTGAGTAAATTGATGAAAACTTGCCTGATGAGGCTCAGAAGGCTGGTGAAGATGACTTTTACTGACATACAGGTTTTCTCTTTGCATGCATGAAATAGGTTTTAATTTTAAATAATCTAGAAGAAACTGATTGAAAGCCACTGTTAAGGGCAATATACATACTGAAATGCAAAAAAAAATTCCTAAGGATTTGATGAACTGCAATAAAGCCCTCTTCAGCTAGAAAAAATCAAGGTAACATCAGTGATTTCACACTAGCACCTTGGAAAGATCTGGGCATCAAAAGAGTTTTGAAGCTCAAATTACAGCAAAGCAGATCCTAATGGAGCTCTGTAGTGTAAAGGATAAATTGATTGCCTGTTTCCTCTCCACCCACCCATCACAATTGAATCAGCAGTATAAACCAGTTACTTATTTTTCAAAAGTCAGACATACTGTGTAAAAGAGATTAATATACAGTAAGAGGGAAAAAAATAACATGAAAAAAAGTCAAATAAGGGAACAATCTGTTTCCATTTAAGCTGGTGTAACTCCATTGCCTGCGTTTATACCAGAGGAGTTCAGATCAGCATTCACTTCTTGTTCTGGAGATTGAATTTATCTCCCACAGCTTTTATTTTTGTTCATTTCCTGAGCTGCATGCTGTTGTGCTTCTTTCTTCTTTTAATAATTTGTTTCACAATAATACTTCAGAGGCATACCAACTAAAATGAGGAAAATAAGAGAGTACAGAACTCATAATTGAAGCATATTTTTCCTCTCACTTCAGAGATTTGCATGCTGCTAGTGTTACCACAAATGTAACTCAGCCTAATTTTGATAACAGTTGTGCCTGTTTAATCAGAGAGCAGGGGATTCTCCTTTGAAACTTCAATAGCATTTTCACCTGCTACTTTTCTTGCTCTGTGCTCAAGAAGTTCGTGACACTTTAATTGCTAACAAGTGGAATGTTTTTATTTAGAGTGATCTTTATCTATCTGCTGGATATCTTAAATGTTGTTTTCTTCAGTGCTTGTATAGGATACGACTTACAGAGAAAGAAACAGTTATTTCATTACACAGTGATTCAGCCCTAGGAAACTCTTTCCTGAATGAGGAGTTGAGACAGTTCTGTTTTGGTTTGTTGTTTTGTTGTTGGTGGTTTTTTCATTTATTTTTTTTCCCCCAGCACATTATTTTTGCAGAAATGTATATAATTAATTACATTTTTTAAAACTGTCTCAAATTAGATGTTTGCCCAACTACTGTGAACATGGAGGAAAATGCTCCCAGTCCTGGACCACCTTTTACTGCGACTGTAATGACACAGGCTACACGGGAGCCACCTGTCACAACTGTAAGTAAACCCACGCACAGCTGTCCTTGGTATTGCATCCACGTCGTAGTCACAGCGGTCATTAGACACTTAGTAGAATTTAGCTGGGCTGAACTGGCTGATTTTAATCTGTGCTTAATTTTACCACCCTGGGCTTTGTTTTTGGATCATGTGAAAGCCCACGTTGCAAAAACCCAGTTTTCAATGGTTTCTGATTTTGAAATTTTGCTGAACTATTATGTGGGCTGCTGGTATTTACAAGAATACAGTATTTGAAGCTGGCAGTACACAAAACATTCAGCTACTGAAATCTACAGCAAAAGGAATATTAACATGTTTTAAAGGTTAAAAAACCCCCATCAAACAGAAGAGGCACAAAATACTGTGAGTTCTGGTAAAAAGTAGAGAAAGGAAAAACCAAAATAAAGCCTCTTCATACAGCTGACTAAGAGGGAAAACAGAAAATGGAGGTAAACTTCCAGTTTTAACACAGGAAATAAAGATTAAAAAACAGTGAGTAAGAATAACAATTCCAGGAATACAACTATAACCACTCTGGGGGCTTGATGAGCACTTGGACACTGCAGATAGGATGACATTGGTGAGATGGGTTTTTTTTTTCCCTGTTAAACTGAAAAGCAGAAGGGAAGAAAAGGTACTTAGTGGTTTGAAGCTGAGAATATTGGCATCCATACTGCCAGTTTTGAGACTATAATGGTTTGCTAGTTAACAGTGAAATCATTTGTGGGATATGCAGCTGACAGGAGAGTCTGCTGAGAGATCTGTTCATAGATTTGTCACCTGAACTTGCATTGTACACACAAAGGAAGCCAAGGGTTTTGTGCTGAAATCCTGCCAAGCCAGATGAAGAGAGGGACAAAAAAGGCTGACTTTATATTTTAAAAAGAGGGCTTACCTTTTGTCCATTTCTTTTGTTGTTCCTAAAGGCATCATACCTTTTCAAAGCTCGTAAGGCCATAGCAGGGTGGCTGGTACAGAACCAGGTGTCCAGATCAGGTGGTGAGAAGGTAGAGGCTCCTTGGAGAAGGAAGAGAACTGTCACTATTGACTGTCAAAGGTGATTAGGGACACTCAGCTCTGGGCTACATCTGTGCTGTCATATTAGCTTGGGGCCTGAGGCTCACTATGCCTGTGCCAGCTCAGTGTGGCTTCTGTCCAAAGGAGACCATCTCATTACCACAGAGAACTGGTTCATGACTCTTTTCCCCACAGACACTTCCATGGAGCTAGTGAAGCCTCCTGCTTCTGTCAGCTTGTATCTGCACTTCAAAGGCACATACATAGCTGCAGTTGTTTAAGGTTCACCGATGTGAAACTACTCTGAAAAGTTTCTCAGGAAGCTCTTGTGTTGAGCTGTGCACACCTCTGATGTACAGATATTCACCTGCTCAGCTTATTTACAACCGATTTATCAACAGCTAATTTGATTCTAGCTAGATTGTGGAGCCAGCTACCCTGTGAGCCAAGCAGCACTGATAAACAGCAACATTAGTCTGGAGAAATGCATTTATCTGCTTGAAATATGCAATGAAACCAATTCAAAGCCGGTGGGCAAACTCAAGCTGTTGATAAGAAACTTGCAGAACAAGAGACGTTATCACTTTCAGCTGATAGTGGTCGATGTGCAGGAGTACCTTTTAGCAGGTGAATGAAAGGCACAGATTTGATCACAGCATAACTCCAGAATATCCTCAATGTATAGGAAACTCTCCAATCATGTAATTCAGTGTAGTTCTATCAAAGTAAAACATCTAATTTCGTATGGTTTGAAACATTATCTCAAGAGATTTTCATTTTTCTAGAACACTGAGGCTGACAGCCCTGAAATTGAACTTATACTTTTGGAGAGGCTATTTCTTTTATTAAACTGCTCTTCAAACTCAAATCCATGCAGCAATAAGGGAAAGATTTAGCTGGCAAGTGAAACTTGTTGCCCGGATAACTTTTTAGTCTTAGTTCCATCACCATAGGTTTTGCCTCACTGTGGTACTGTAAGAGGTGGGTGCCACTGGTTGAAAACCATAAAAGACACATTCTTTGTCATACTTTTAGGAAGAACTGCATGGCATGCATCTGCAATCCATATTTAATTGGTTTATGTTTTGCCAACTCAGACTGGGAGATCTTAACAATTTTAAGACCTGAGATCTGCAGAGACATTGCCCCTAACTTACTGTCATCATATGTGAAGTATTGAAATACATTTTGTGGTTGATACATAAGCAGTCTTATTTTTAGTTCCAAATATTCACACACTGGATCCTGCTTTGAAGAATACCTAACAATACATATCATCTCTTCTCCAAAGAGTTTGCAGTTAAGCTTCTGAGAGTATAAAAACATGCTGGCATGGGTAATGGAATGCCAGAAAGGCTTCATCAGCATCACAGGTGGCAGTTTCAGTCTACCGGGTGCATAATTATTTTTAGGCTTTCTTACAGCAAAATAGTCATAAGGTAGAGATTAAAAAGAGGAAGAGATTGAGTGCTTGCAGACATGGAGTGACATGGGAGAAAGCACTAATGTGCTTTTTTGAAAAATATAAGGCTATGGCCAGAGGATTTTGACATTTTTGACAAGGCAAATGTCAGAGTCATGACAGGTAAAGAGGTTGGAAATGCGCCATGAAAAGCAAAGATAAATAGTTTGCATTTGATGCAACATAGGGGAATTAGACAGTGTCAGGAACGAGCAGTAGGTTGATGGAAGACACAGCTGGGACAACGTTTGCAAAACTGTGTCAGATATGTGGGACAAAATTGTGTCTGGCGTGTCTGAAAATGGGTAGTTGAAATTCAAGATGTGTGGATGAAGCAAAAGCGTGCATCTGAAGATACATGGAAAGAACTGCCTGCTCTAGACACGGCTTTAATATAATACTAGAGGTAGCTACTTGCCTGCAAACCTCAGGTATCCCCCTGATCACTCCAAATCCCTTCTGATCCTGAAAGCTCCCAAACTCTCACAGGATGTTTGGCCTGGTCCAGATGAGGGCCCACTACTGAAAAGGGTGTGGTCCTGTCCCACTAAATAGCTATTTTGTGGCAGACAAGTTTCACACTGAAGTGCCGTCTAGTCCTGCTTCCATTCTCCTCCTCTCTGAACTTAGCTGTAAATGCAAGTAAAATAGTGCTAAAACCTCTGTATGTTTTCTGGGTTTCACTACCATATAAAAGTCTCAGGGTTTTCTAACAGCTAGTTCCTTTCCCGCAAATTTTATTGCCTGATGCATAAGCACATTTCTTTTTTTAGTAACAGTTAATCCTCCTTTACTAGCTGCTGCAGAGAATGTTATCGATACCGTCCAAGTCTTTTGTTGTTGCTGGGGTTTGGTTTGGGTTTGGGTTTTTTTTTTCCCCTTCTGTATTTACCTCTCACCATTACATCCAGTGCAATTCATGTCTTCTGCCTGGCTAGTCACAGTACAGATGAGCACTTGTGTTTCCACCTCTGTGCTCTCTGTAGCTGTGAAACCCCAAAGTACATGCTCTTGCTGTCACAAATGCACGTGGATGTGCCATTTGATGGCAAATGTGGAACGAGTGCTGACTGTCTCCAGATGCCCATTTCACTGCTCACAGTTTGGGGAAACCTGGAGTCATGGAATAACCCTATAGGATATAAAGCCACCTGTAGGTAATTTACATTTGATTGTGTAAGAGTTTTATTGTGCCTTTGTTTCTCCACCTCGGTTGGATATAAAATCCAATTTGCAGATACATTAAAACATGTGGGATCTATATCTTCTACTAAAATGGTGTGGGCTCTTTCTTTTGAAACGGATTGCTACTTGAGCTTATCTGTAGCTGAGACAGTGCTTTGAGGATACAATCGTATTTCAATCTCTAAAATGTGTGGCTTTGCTTTTTGCTTTATCTTTCAAATGTGCTTCGCATGGCTTGCATTTAGATAGGTTGGAAGATGAGCTCAGCTGAAGCATTTTGGTGATAGACACTTTCCCCGTTTCTCCAGTGTGGTGGGTAGCCTGCTGATCTGTCAGGTATTGGAGTAATCTGATAAATTCCAGATAGGAGAGGATCCATTATGTAATCACATGTGTGAACCACAGCAAAACAGATAAGAATGTAATGTTCATTTTCTGTTTTCCCCCCTTAGATGCAAACACTGACGTTAGTACACAGCTTGGGAAAAAGGCCTGGGTGGGGTTCAGCTAATCCATCTTTTGCTCTCTGGTACTGTGACATCCAAGCTAAGATAGTGATCTGGTCTCTCTCTGTGTGTAAAAAGGAGTGTGAGCTGATTTCAGAACTTAGCTAATCTCACTGGGAGGTAGGATGTCCGCTGCAAGTTCATGCACCACCTCTGAAGTCTGTCGTCTGTAGAGGGAGGCTCTCCTAGCTCAGGCATACTGCAGGCAACTGAAAGTAGGTCAAAATTATAGGTAGGAAGAGACATTGAGGTAAACTGATAAAGGTGAATTAAAGGTCTTAATTTTTATATACATATATATAAATTAATATACGTATTAACGGAAAATGCATAGTTTAAAAGCTGCATAGTCATCCCTGTGATACTATTAATTCTTGTATTTATCATGTGATAGTAAGAGCAGTAGACCAGTGTAAAATGGCCCTGAGATACAGAATGTTATAACTTTATTGCAAGATAATGATTAGTAACCTCCTCTTTCTGTGAGTTATGCTGGTCCTTTAGAAAGCCTCATCTTGCCCTTCTGTACTTCTATTATTTATATTTATGATGGTTTTCAGGTGGTTTTTAGTCTTGCATGATTTTTTTTTAATTCCAAAGAGTGCTGAACATTGATATAAGAGGTGTTGAGAAATATAAAATAATGATTTTATTCCTCATATTCTGGGATTGTCAACATGTCCTAAAGCTTTGCAAGGTGATAATTAACAGAATGTAATTTAATTCTGAGTATTTGCTTTGGTGTGTGATCTATCTCACACATACAGGCATATGTCTTATTGGCCTAGGTAATTGCTGGAGGAAAGAGTCATCCAATAATGGAAATGTCATATAGTCATTGATATGGCATAAACTTAACATAACTTCAGGCTTTGAAAATGTATTTTTTAATATTAATATGCTTACTGCATATATCATTTTTTATCTGAAAAGCTTAATATAGCTTCAGCCAGATTGTTAGTGGTACTGGAGCTGCATCTTAAAATGCCAGCTGCGGGTTTGGTAATTCTCCTGTGTTGCAAGGTAGGGAGTGCAGTTTTCTGGCTGGGCAAATGAAGTTTAGAGTTTCAGTCTGACAGATGCCCAACAGTGAGTTTGGTAGTGTAATTTGCATGTTCTGAGTAGCCAATTTTCCTTTCTGTGGTTCTTGGAACAGGTTTTTTCTATGTGTGTTTAAACACACTGGTTTTCTTTGACTAAAGAAAACACATTTAACATTCATATCAAACCTTCAGTACTGCACTTGGTGTTCCTGCATATTTTTGTTCACACCATGCTTTTGGAATATGAATTTTCATTGTTTATTTTGTGACAAGTTACTGTGTTATTAATGTTTTCCCTTCAGTGGTGTTCATTTTAATTTTTTTTTTTCCCTTCGCCTGAGATTTCCTTATAAATAACACATTGAATACTCCTCTTTGGGACTTTCCTGCAGAGCAGAGTGTCTGGGGGATTCACTCAGTCCTTTCTGAAGCCAGCCAGGTGTGATCACCTCCTGGGGGATGCGTGGACTTTTCAGCAAGACCAAAATACTGAGATTTGCACAGCATCCTTCACCTTTTTGATTGCTCCTGTCCCCCCAACACCACTCCTAAAATGTTCTAGGTCTGCCTGGCTGCTCTCCTGCAGCAGCAGGGCTTCCAGGTGACCCTGCACCAGCGCCAGGCTGGGGTCTGTGATTGTCACAGCCACCTTCCAGCCACAGCAGGGAAGTGACAGGGGAGGATGGCTTGACACAACCTTTCCTACCTTGGCCGGGGGGAGCCTTAGCTTGGATGGTAGGAAATTGTCTAATAACCAGGTGTAATGGGAGTATCTCCCCTGAACATCCATTTGGTGACCCTGCGGTAAAAGGCAATTTAATTCTATCTATGGAAATAATATATTCTGTATCAGATGAGTCAGTACACGTTTTAAAAAGGAAAAAATAAGCCTTCTGTCATCCAGGCACGTCAGAGCAGAGACTGCATTAGTCTGTCAAGAGCAGCGCTGTCACAATCCAGGTTTCGAGAGTACAGATTTCATTTTTCTGGCATTTAACAAGACAATTGTATTTTAAGGGTGAGAATGATGATCATTCCCAGAGTTCATTGCCTGTACTAATCTCTCTGCTGTTGAAATGAGAAACCTCCCATTGCATATTGCTTTATTTGTTATTTAGAAAAATCTTTGCTTGAGTGCTCTGAGTCTGAGCAAATCTGTCAGGCCTGAGGTAAACGAGCAGAGATTGAAATAGTCATCTCTGATCTGCCTCCAAGAGCTCTGAGCATTTTGTTGAGAATGCTTAATTTGGGCTGGTCAGCATTTGTGTATATGTGTTTTCCCAAGGTCAGTGTACAGCTGGTTGAAGATCCTGGCAGAATTCCCCAGCTCTTGCTGGCCTTTCCAGACTAACCAGTGCATGAGTTCTCACCTCTGAATACAGTAATAATTGTCATTGTAGGAGTTATTATTACTCTTTTTTGTCTAAGGTGCAACGAATTACAAAATGATTAAATGAGTCTGAAGTGATGTTGCAGCAAGTATTTCGTCTACATTTTTCCATGATTTTACAATTTTTAGAGATGATAAAAAGCAACTCACTGCTGCTACATTTTAGCTGGGAAGTGGACAATGTCAGCATCTCCCAATGAAATCAAGAATTAAAGTTCTTTAGGTCTCTTGAATGCATTTTATTTATTATATCACCATAAAATGTTCTCTCCCTGTGAGAAATTGAAAATTATCAGCTACTTTTATAAGATTATGAGAATCTAATCTTGAAGCAGCAATACTACAGGATTCATTTTGGTAATCATAACTAGTACAGCTCAAATTTTGAATCCCTAGCTCATGTTTCATACAATGAAATCAATTTCCAAAGCAATTGGGAGTATAGTTGGAACAAAATACTGGGAATTTTAAGGTTTACTTTTAGTTCTTGAGCAAAGTTATCTTGGTGTCCCTTAAATTTGAAAAGGACAGAGTCCTCTGAGGAGAAAAAAAATTGCTTTTCATTTGGAACTTGACACTGTTGGTGGTATCTCTATTAGTAATGTGCTGCTGGGTGCAGCAGAGAGAGGTTTACCTTGCCTGGTCTTCCCAGCAGCAAAACTGAAGTCTGGGCATCCCTGTAACCTTTGCATTGATCCCAGCAGCAAGCAGGATCTTAAATATGGGGTAGGAGGTGCAACTTACTGTGTGAATAATAGGCTCATTCACCCACTGAAGAGAGGGGCTTTAAATATGTTGCTCCTTGAGGGTGATTTGCAGAAGTTCAAGTCTTTGTACAAAGAATGGTCTTTCATTTTTTAGCCAAAGTAGAACTGGAGGTGAAAAAACAAAAAAAAAATAGCCTGAAAGAGAGGAGAGATTTTATAAGTTAAGAACATCAGGGCACAGGAAACAGAGCTGAGGACTTAGGAACTGAGGCTGATCTGCTGAGCAGCTCCACAGTGGAGCAGGAAGCCTGTGCTTAGTGAAGGCTGCCATGGAGACTGCAGGTGAACTGCGTAGGGCAAAAGTGAGACTGGAAGCCAGATGGCAATATAATAATGGGCAGTCTGTGAAAAACTGGACAAAAAAGATCTCTGATTGGAAAAAATGGAAGTTTGACCTTGGAAATATTTGTGCTTAGCCACGTACTGTTATAAGTTTCAGATATGGCATGGATAAAATCTCTGGTTTAAAGACTAATTAAAGCAGTTGGATTAACAGGTTCAAGATACCTCAGAGAACTGAATGATGATGCAATTTCTCATATTTAAAACCTTTCAGGCTTGTGAAGTATATTGAATAAAGGCTGAATTTTCAAATGCAGACCCAAACCAAGAGCAACCCCAGCCCTGTTAGACCTGACTGTGGAGTAAAAGAAAGCTCCTGCATGTCCTCTGGCTGACCAGCCATAAGGGTCTTGATGCAGGAATTAGGAAATGAAATTATGTAGGGGTTTTATACACAAAAGGTAAAAAAATAATTTTATTATAATGATATTAAAATCTGATAATGTTTTTCTGACACTGAAGTCTGAATCATGGATCTCTAGCTTAACCAATAAAAGCGAATATTTATAGTTTTGCTAGGATATTTCTGCAGGGGATGTAGTATATGCCTTGAAAAAACATGGGATGTATCCATTTCACAGCCATAGTTTTGATTTTTGAGCTTATGAATGTTTATATCCCAGAAAATATAAGAAAACATGTAGAATTGGGTGATGTTGATCTGACTGGGGATAAAATGTTTATTTTGTGAGTTCTGATCAAAATTTGACAGACGATTTCCTAAGCACCTGGGAAGATGAAAAGTGAGAAATAAAGGAAAAGATGGCTATTATGGTGAGTGAGTAAAGCAGTGCTGTAAATGAGTGTTCTGATGTGATGAGCTGTTGATCTGAAAAGCTAGTTCAGCTTGAGGTAACTGAGACTGAAAGAGATACCTGAGGGAGAAGTTTGGTATATGTGTTTCACAGAAGATTGTAAGGGGCTGGGAGGTAGATATCTTGAACTCTGCCAGTGCAGTGCATGCCTGCACACCATCAGCACAGCCCATCCTAGCAGGGAGGCAAGAGCACTGATAGCACTCACTTAGAGAAGCAGCTCTTGCTCTGAAGAATGGGGCTCTCAGGCTGCATCACTTTCAGCAGCCAGCTCTGGGAGGATTTTAAATTTCTTTGTGAAACACAGCAGTGGCCTTTAAAAAAAAATCCTTACAGAGCAAATATGTCAGCATAGGGTTCATCCAATGTTATAACTTACGAGTGATTCTCGAAAAAAGGCAATAAAAGACATCCTTTGTGACCAAGTAAAACAGATATTTCTGAAGTCGTTTCCCTCACTAAATCTGGGACCTTGGAGTCAAGCTGCTTCTTGTTTTGTCTTTGTGGCGTAGCCAGTTACCAGCAATATCCCCGTGACACCTTTTACACTGGGTTTTTGCCCTGTGCTGTACCTCACCTTAAGGCTTTCACCAGCCATACCTGCCCAGGTATGGTGAGGTGAGGTCCAGGCAGGGGTGGTGTGGGCTCGTGGGGCTGCTGACACTGCTTTCTGTGGAGCACAGTCAGGATTCAGCTCTGTGGATCAGCCCCACCCTGCTGCCTGTGAGAGCTGCAGTGCTGCTGCTGCGTGCAGCACAGCTCCCTCCCAGAAGGGCCTGGGGAAACACAGCAGGGGCTCAGAGGCATAAACTGTGATTTTCAGTGCTTCTGGCTCACTGCAACAAATGTTGCTGGAAACAGTCATTTTATCTTCAGTGGCTTGTGATAATCAAAATTAGCCAAAAAAAAAAAAAAAGGTGTGAAAGTTGGAGAAGGAAAGCTGATCATGCTTCTGTGACACAAAAGACAAGTTAAGGGTTTCATTTTTGAAATTATGTTTTTAAAAATGTATTTTAAATGAGAAAACAAACTTTGCATGAACAGCCTATCAAGAAAGTTACTTTTGTTGTTTTGGTCCTGTTTTGGGTGAACATTTTACAATACGAAAACAAATTTGAAGGAATAAAATTAAAAACACTCTTGAAATACTTCACAGAAAAGAATAAAATCACTAATTTGGGGGTTTTTTTACTTAAAAATTTCAAAAAATGTGTTTAAAATGTTCGGAAATTGGTGGTGAGTTCTACTCTGAATGAACTGATGAATACCTCTCCTTTATTAAAAAGGTGCAATTACTGCAAATGCTCTTTGCCATTAATATGTCACCTGTCAACAGTTACATCATTACCTTTGATGCTAGCTTTTTGAAAGTGGGGCCTTGTTATATGTCTAAATGGTTGGTGGCTCTTTAATGACAGTTAAAATAATGGTTTCCCTTGTGCTCCCAAAATAACCACAACTCCATCTACACCAGAGCAGCCTGACAAGAAACAGAACATAAATATGAAGGCACTCTTCAAAGTTGAGGTTGTGGGGTCTTAATAGTCACAGCTGACTGTTTGTCTGTTTTTTACATTCATATGATATTTCTGATTGCATAAAGAGAATAATGACTGCAAAGAGATCTTGTCTTTCATGGATTCATAAAGACAGCTTCAAGTTGTTGTCACTGGCATAATTGGGGCTTTTTCAGCAAATGGAATTGCATAACTTTGTTCCAAAGCAAGCAATCATCTGAGGCCACAAAGGAGTTGAGCAGAGCTTGGAGTGGCTGGTGCCCTCAAAATGCCTATAGGAGCATCTGCCAGCGACTGGAAAACAAACATAATTTTCTTCTTGATGATTATATAGAAAAAAATAGCGAAAAAGAGAATTAAAATCAATGGCCCCTCCACTTCCAGTCTAGAAGTGCACAGTACCAAACGCTTAAGACACAGGCATGTGAAACTTTGTGTACAGGTACAAAACAAACTGCCCACCAAAACCGCTTCCTCTAATCATGATGGAATATGTTTTACGTGCTAGAGCTCGAGGTTTATAGCCTTTTCCCATTTCTTCTGCCACTACCCAGTATGTAGTGCTGGATTTCTCATATAACTGAAAGGAAAACATACCAGGATGGATTTCCTTCTGGCACACGTAACTGTAGTTTCACAGAAGCTTGTGTATCCTTTGAGATTAATACCAGTTGAGCACCCTTAGCCTGATTTCTAGCTCTATATAGCCTTTTTTTCCCTAAAGTTACAGTGACAAAGGGGCCATCTAAAGATGAGTAGATCATCTCTTTTTGAATCTGCCCACATTATTAATGGCAGAATCTTCACATCTTTCCTTATTGATTTGAAAAAAGTAGATCTGGGCTCCAGCCAAAATGACAGTACAGAAGAAGAACACTTGGAGAGAACAAGTTGTGATGAAGAATGAGTTTTGCTGTTCCAGTTCACTGACAAAATATTTGTTTTATGTCTCTGCCCCTCGCACCGTCCTTTGTCTTCGAAAACACTCAGCAAACAATTCAGAGGAAGCAATTGGCATATTCCCTAATGAGACAAGATAAAGTGTCCTGTAACGATGATGACAGCAAATTCACTAAGTGAACTGCAGTTTAAGAACTTTGCAAATTGATCAAACCATGATTCCTTGGTTGCTTACTTAATTGCCTGTTACTGTCTCTCTCCTGACCTCCATATGCCCATTGCTTTTGTCAGCACTTCTGCAACTCAGGGACTCTCTGCTAGCCCCTCAGGCTGTGAGCACTGAAAGAATAGGTTCCAGTTTGGGGATTTTATTTAACTTGCATTTAATATGTGCTCTTGGCCAGCTTTCAGAGTGGGAATTTGGAGATATTCTGGCCTCATACATCAGACTGTGAGGAAAAAGCTTTCTTAATTATATTTATTATAGGAGGGATGCTAATTAAAGCTGTCTCATCAGGTTCTGAGTACCTTAAGCAGCTTCTTAACCCTGGGAGTGCTGTGCTTGTTTAGCACTTTGTGATGTTCTGTCTGCTAAAGATGTCTGATCAGACAAGAAATGTGCAAGGGAAAGGCCAATTTAGGGGGTGCACAAATGATTGACTAGTGGGACTCTTAATCCATAGCCAGTTTGGACCAGAGCCCTTAGAACTGTGGTTCTATTTTGTTGGCAGAAGTGAAGAAATGTCCAAAATCTGAGTGATGAATTTACAGCATTCTTCAAACAAGGGAACTTCAAGGCTCACCATTTATGCCTTTCTCAAAGTTGTTTCATTAGAGAAGTTTCTTTAAGGGAATGAGGGAAAAGAAGGGATGTGAGTCCATATGTGCACAGAAAGGAACTATTCCTGCTGCTGTGGAGCAATTGCTGTCTTCTGCAGGGACTGTGTTTCAGAAGTGGTGAGAAAGTGCTGGCCCTGCCCTCAGTCTGCAAAGCTCCTTGAGTTCCTTTCAGATAAAAAGCACTAGGAAATTTGCAGTTGTATTTGCAGCCTCAACACAGCACTCATAAGCTGTTATGGAGAATAATTTTGTCAGTATAATCAGTTCAAGCAGGTGGGGAGAAGAAAAAAATCAACTCTCCTGAAATGAGATTTAAGGTTGTGGTTCAAGGTCCAGGATCCTACATGTCACTTTCTGATACCTCTGAACTGCCTCTCTGAGAGAGTTTTCTCTTTGCCCCATATGAAGTGACAGTTATATCTTTCCTAAAATGTGCCTCAAATACAAAGTTTGTACTGACCTGTGGATTTTTCTTCCTTCTTTTCTTGCTCTTGGTGACCTGCTGTGCTTGTTTTATTAACCACTTGGATTTTCATGGGCACTGGTACTCCAAGAGAAGAATATTGATAAGCAGAGAGAAAGAGTTGGTTGCATAAAATTAGGTCTGAAGCATAAAAACATCACCTAGGATGGAGACCATGTCTGAGCTTGAGCTTTTCTGCTGGGGGGCAGTGCATTTCATTTGGATAGTGGACTATGGTAGGGCTTTAAAGCTTCCTGTTAGCCTTATCCTGCAGGGAAGGTAAGGACTGGCAAAAATATCTGTGTTGAGAAGACTTAAGTGCATGCCTGGCTGGTAAATCATGCCTACCTCTGTGTGTGTGTCTCTGAAATACCATACATGGATGAATATATGCACCACTCCATAACATAGATGTGTCACATTTGAAAGTTCATATCCCTTTGTTTAAATATTTACATACTTCAATCCAAAATAAAGCAAGTGTCTTTAAAGCCAGCATGTATTAAGTTCAAGGAATTAGTGAAACGAATGCCTGATTTTGAGCATGGATCCAGGCCCAAATGCAGTTATCAGCTTTCACATGCTAATCAGCTGTGTACCAGCAGGTTGTGTTCTGACGGTAATTAACGCAGTACTCGTGCATGAGATGTGTCTGTGTTCTGTCTGTCTGTGGTGCAATGACTCTCTCCTTCTTTTGAAGCTGTCTATGAACAATCCTGCGAGGCTTACCGACACCAAGGGAAGGCATCAGGCTTCTTCTACATCGATTCCGATGGGAGTGGACCACTCGGACCACTCCGTGTTTATTGCAACATAACAGGTAAAGGCCTAACCTGGACTTGGCTGCTTGATATCGGGTCTAATTCGATTAGAGGTGGTCTCAGTGGCATGAAAGACACATTGATAATACAGCTCAGTAGTGGGGAAGAAGCAGAGAATTTATAGTAACTGAGGTTTGACTTTGAGATGTTTCCTTAAATGAGATCCACGTAAAAGTGATTTTTAAAATAAGTTTGCAAGACTCACCTTGCTAAGTCATACATGCAATACTGTCTGCACCTTATAAAGGGCACTTTGTAATATCACAACTTTTGATGAGATTTTTTTTTTTTTACTAAAGAGGTAGAAACTTGAGAATCCAAACCATGCTTTTGTAATTGAATGGTTTCTCTGCTTTATTAGAATACTAGATCTGGGAATTATTGTTAAACTCCTCTCGCTGAGCTAGCTATAAACCCTTCTAGTCCAACTTAAGCAGCAATACCTGCCCCCATACAAGTGTGCTGCCTTTGACATTCCATGGAGTTGATTGTCCCTGGTATGGAGGAGAGTGCATGAAGAGCTGAGGAGAAGGGACACCAGAGAGCTGGGCAGCAGAGCAGGAGCCTGGCAAGGTGACCTGATGGTTGAGACTTTCTAACCTTACAGTTCTGTAGGTTTAAAGTAAGAATTGTTCCAAATGAGTATACCTGTCTGTAAACTTCTGTCAAGCCAAGAGGATGAGAAAAAATTACACAGCCCTTATTGTGGATGGGGGTAGATGCTACCCTTTCTTTTTATATCTGAAATGGAGGTGAAATTTCCCACACCGTCTCCTGTTTGCCAGTTTTTGCTTCCTGTGGCCAGGTGCGGATGAAAGAATGTTTTATTACCCTTTCTAAATTGCTAATTCTGGCTGAACTACTTTGCCACATATCACCTCCACACTCAGTGCTGAAAACTGAGGACTCAGGATATTCATATTTTATCCTTAATCTCCTTGTACTTAAAGTGTCTCAAATTAAATTTTCATTTTTATTTAATTGGGCAATCATTATGTTAATTAAATGCACAACAGTTAATTATTAAATCTGTTTTTTATTCAAGTGTAACAAATATTTAATAAGATGTGTCTCCTTCACTGTTGAATCTCCTAAGAATTGGAACAGAATTTCACCTTTCTGTCTGAATATCCTTCCTTGATCTTCAATACGGGAAATGTGCTCATTTTTATTATTTATCATATAAATATGTGTGATCAAAACATTGTCAGTGCTTTTTATGTCTGCTGAAGAAGTAGGATTTTTGACAAACACCTTGCATTTGCTTTCCTCAAATAAACTTTATCTGGCAGAAATGCAGAAGGCATATACCTGATTTTCTCTCTATCTGTAATGAACTTGCTGACATTCTTATTTTGGTTACAAGAAAAGTGGAGGTGGGGAAAACAGGCAGAACCTCCTAACCTAGAAAACTTATGCTTCTGTGTCAACTAAATATTGTTTGGATACCTTAATCACAAGAGCTTCTTTCTCTCTGGGAACTTACCTTATTGTTATTCTCATAAAAATTGTTTACAGTAATCGATTAAGTGCAAAGCAGGATAAAAATTACTTTATGTAAGCAGGAATGGATTCTCAATTTGCACTCCTTTCAGGTGATGCTTCTGCTTAGTTTTCTGAAAGTACTCATATTCAGGGATAGGCAAAACATGAATTTCTGTGTTGTTGTACTATGCCCATACAAGGAACAGAGAAAATATTGTTCAGTGACATAAATCTGTACAACACCTCCTGTGAATGGAAAAACGTGGATGGTCATGAACATGGATAGCTTCCATGTGTGGGGAAACTAAACAAATTAAATAGATGGCTGGGGGAAACTGTCACAGGAGATTGTGTGTGGCATAGAGAAAGCACATAGGAAGTGATTATTTTTCATCACATAGGAGCTAATGGACACTTAAATGATTACATAGCAGGATTTGGGAGTTTTTTGTTGGCTTGTTTTTTCCTGATGCAATGAATTCAACTTGAAACTACCACAGGACAGCAAGGAGGCTGATATATCAACAGAGGGAGTAAAACCCACCTGGAAAAAGCCCCAGTCTTGTCTGATAGATTCAGAACTGCAAGTAAACATGGCAGTTTAGTTGCAGCTTCCCACTCAGGCTGCTGTGAGGGGAACACCACTGGGAAATGGGAATGAGTTCCAGGAAAACCTTTTGGGCTTCCCTGGGTATCTCTTCACCCTCAAAGGCAGAGGTGGGCTCCCGGGATAAATAAAGCTTTTATTTTACTCAGACTGGAAGTTTTTCTTTTTGTATACAGTTCAAGAAGCAGTAACCTCTTTATGACCAAAACGTGTTCAAGCTGAAGAATTTGGAGGTGGAATGGAAAATTCAGGGCAATGACTCATTTAGTGTTTTTAAAAGTAGAGGTGCAGAAAGCTAATGCCTTCTGGGAATTACAGTGCCTTTCATCTGTGAAGGATGAATTCAAAGAAACCAGATCATCAGAAGTGAGCAGCATCATGGCATTTAAAGCATTTAAAGAAAAGTGTTTTCCTTAATGTTCACTCACTTTTTAAAAAAAGTTCTTTCTAATTTTTACCTGTTTAATTGAAGGGATTCAGATAGGGAGTTTTTTGTAGCCAGTTATTAACTGGGACAGATAAACAACAGATTTCTTGCATATTGGTGTCTGGTCATAGGTATCCAGTGTCTGATGTGGATATGGAAATATCAACATCACAAGTTAGTTGATTGTATTTATGTTTCCAGTGGTTTCTCTGCAGCCTGTCAACTTCAGCACCCACTGCAGAATAAATTCTGAAGAAAGCAGAAAATTGTGATTGTGTGTGTTTGGAGGGAATTGGACAGTTATGCTAAGAGGGAGAGAGCCATAAGGGAAAGGCAATGTTACAGGGAGAAAAAGACGAAAAAAGTATTAAAAAATATAAAGTCAATTTTCAGCATGGCGAGAAATTTAACAGTATTGTCACAGAATGTCTGCTGATACCAGAGTGGGTAAATGTACTTATCCATTGTCTGAAGAAGTGGCTGAAAGAGAAAGGTGACAAAAACTGTAGGTGACATGCTATAATTTAATAGCATTCTTATTGGCCAAGACGGGAGAAGAGTGTATGAAGCACTTTAAAAGGATCTTATCTTGGGGGCTGTCTATTTCTACTAAAAGTAAAATATGTTGTTGTAATAGGAGGTTGTCAGGAACACTAATGTGCCTAATTAAAGGCAGGGGAAGATACCAGTACAAAGAGAAGTTAAAAGTAAATAATCCAAGACTATTTAGAATGGAAAGACTCAAAGAGAAAGGGCCTCACTGACAGAAGCAATGCTCATTTGCATTTTCTTACAATAGGAGAAGAGAGACAGTTCAATGACAGTGAAAGACAAAACCCTCAAAACTAGATCTAAAGGAAAAGACAGCACCTTATTAACATAATGTTTTCTTCACCTTATATACCCATTGTACACAGAGCAAAGTCACTTTCACAGGGAAATTCATCAGTTGTTAGAAACTCTGAGGGATCCACACCAATTATGTGTCTATGTGTGGCGAAGTGGACCAAAAACTTGTGCCCAGGCCATGACTGCATGTTGCTGGATGCTATGAGAGTCACCATGAGGATGCTAATGGGTCCCTTCAGGGGTTATTAATTTGGGATGATTGAGTTGAGTACCATGGGAACACATCTAGGAACTTTCCAGGGCCACCACATGGAAGGTAGCTGTGCTTGCTTTTCCTGGGTCTCCACTCATCCCTGGGGGTCTGTGGCCACACATTTTTGGCATTAAGTGCAGAAAGGATGTATTGTGTCATACTTCTGGATAATGAACAGCCACTAGGGCTGGGAAAGAAATTTTCCTTGTAGGCTGGTTGTTTGATAATTAACTTGAATTACTCTGAACTTAATTAAGAGTCAATAGAAAAGATGACTAATAGACCCTCTGAACCTCAGGTCTGGCAATCTTTCTATCATTGTGAGGCTTATTTTTTTCATGCTACTTAGAAATCTATTGGTCTGTGTGGAGTACTACTTAAATGCTAATAGCTGTATTCTCAAGGACAAAGCCTACAGACATGCAATCTACAGACATGTGCTTGTTTTGCTGTCCTGTTTGAAAAGTGTAATAAGCTTTCCTCATCTTCTTCTGAGTAAATTTTACACTCAAAATCTGAAAGATTTGCTTATGTGTACTTGAGTCATACTGTCACTGTCCTTCTCTACTGATGCTGTTTTACAGTACTCAGACCCTGGGCTATCAAATCAATAATGCTTAGAAATTGCCATGAATAGATCAATGGTTCAGTTTCTCTCTGTCAGATATTTTTCCAGTCCTCAAATAGTTTGCCTTCTTTTTCTTTCCTTTTTTCTTCTTCCAGGGTTGCAGTTTGAGGGAAGATTAAACCTTTTTCCTAGGTCTTGCTGCTGGTCCAAGATCTGTTTTTGAAACTGCCATAATGAAAAAAGCATTAATTAAAAAATATATATCTCTTCTTCTTGTGGATCATTTCTGTTTTGCAGTCTTGTCTCAAAATGCAAATATTGCTAATTTCTCTGATGTAGAAAAAAGAAAGTTTTATTTTCTGTCTCAAAAACCTCTATAGAAACTGAGTTTAAATCTCAGAAAAAGTAAGGGATTCTGATAAGGTGTGAACAAGATTGTCAAAGTTATACCTGCAATTTTTTATAAATTACGTTTTTTTTTCTTTCAGCTAATAATTATTAATGTTTTTATTCTTCCATATGGTACACATCCCCATTGATGCTGCTAAAACAATCATGGCATTGGTTCTCCATGGCATCCATCTTTCCTTTTGTTTCCATGTGTGACCCTCAGTTCATCTGCTGATATAATTCCTTAATCTATTTTCCATAAGAAACCATCTCCTTTTACTTTGTATAGCAATTACACGGATGCAGGAGTCACCATGTGCTTCAGCTCTTTTTGCATTTTTTGTGGAGTTGGCAGACTCTCACATGAAAAGGAGGGCTGCCCCTGGGCAGGCTGAAGCAAGAACAGATAGGAGGAGGTCATGCCCTTAATTCTGCCTTTAACACCTGCAGCTACAGAATTTTGGGACAACAATTTAAACTGTCAAAGTCCCTCTACCCTGCAGCTTACTGTCTGTATTGTGATTGACTTCATCACGAGAGAAAAAAACAAATGGAAATTCCTTACAAATTATTTATGACTGTTTAGATTAAAGGCAGCCCTTAAAGATTAAGAGTTTATCCCCTCAAACACTACAGGTCTTTTGGCACACAGTATTTGTGTGTGTTGACAATTGATATGTTTCTCTTTTGAATTTTCATTAAATATTCTTCCAGAACCTTAGAAAAATGAAAAAAAATCTTTAATGGGTATATTATGTGAAAGGCATTGTGCTGCCTTGCTGCTCTCAGTGAAATTGTTGTGTTTCGGATGAGCATCACGGCACCTGCACTGTCACATTTGCCGGCGACCCCCAGGGAAGTTCTGGTGCTGAAGAATGCAACCAGGTATTTTTCTCTAGCCATTACCTTTTAACAAAAGGTCACTGCAGCTCAGTCCATCTCCTGCCACATTTGCAGTGCTCAGAAGTTAGAAGTAAGCTTCTAAGTGCCTCTCTCAAAGCCACTTCAGCTCTCCTGGTTGCAGGGGGTGGGTCCATTTGCCCCAGACACGGGTGTCTCGTGCCAGCCTGGACACCTGCTGCTCTCATGCCTGCCTACCCTCCTGGTATGGCAGCTGAAGAACTGCAGGGTTGCTGTGGGCTCTGCTTCTCGTCTGCCAGGCTCATTCAGGTGTCTGAGCCATCGCAAGACATGCGAAACAGCACAAATGTGATTTGAGTCTCTCAACACTCACGCTAGATGAAGGAGACGGAGGCAGAAGGAGACTGCACAGTTGTAAGAAGTGCATCAAGTGGAGAAGTGTCCAGTTTGCTTTAGGAAGTAGATCAGCAACTGCCTCTTCAGGTTTTAGAGAGGAATATTTCTCACTGCTCCTTGTAAGATACCCTGTATTAGAGGAAATACTGAAGTGGAAGATCATCAAGGAGTAGGCTGGCATGACAATGGTTTGCCATGTCTGGGCTTCAGCACAACACAGGGGAGGAGGGTGCAAGATGTCACAGAAGAAGTGTCTTGTTCTCATCCATCAGAGCCATCTGGCATGGTCATTCTGAAGAGAGTTGCCTTGAATGCATTGCAGTACTTCTGCACTGGAGGGATGTGGCTCTGCTATACAGAGCTCAGAAGCTGATGGGCACAAAACTTCAGAAGCATGTGTTGCTGGGTCAGCCAGAACAACAACAAATAAAAAGGTAGATAAAAAAATAATGGCATGCTTTCATAGAAGAGTCAGAAAACACTTCTTTGGAGTCAGTGAATTAAAGCTGTCTATGATAAGAAATTGGTCTTTTCATATCTTTTGAGGGGAGTGTCTATTAGAGCAGCTGGGTTAATCTGCCACTGCAGCTTAGAACAGTACAGCGTTTAAGAAGGAAAGTCTTGTCTTTTTTCTGGTTATTCCTTTAGTTATAGGTACAGCATTCAGGATAAAATTTGGCATTCAATGTGGAGCACCATGAAACAAATGCATTGTATGAGCTCTGAGAGTTATTTTTTTTCTCTCTCATGTAGCATTTACCGTATGTTTTACTTGCTGGCAATTTAATCAGTCTAAATAATCTTGTTTTGTGACAAACCTCCTAAATCACAAAGGAATGATGCAGTTTGTACGGGTGGAATGTGCTCTACAGGGATATTTCAAGTTGAATAATAAAAATGAGAATTAGACAATACAGAATTCATTGAAAGCCAGTTTTCCAGCTGCTCTAATTTCCCACAATTTAATTGGTGTGCCGTCAAAAGCAACTCGGAGGTTTCCAGCAAGATGATAGAACTATGGGCTAGGCTAAACAGAGTCTAAAATGTGCTTAATGCATTGCAGTCCCATGCTGTAAAAGCATCTCCTAGGGCCAAATGCAGACAGCATGATATCCTGGTGAATTGGACCATTAAATAAAACTGTGAAGTCATAAAGCTGTAGCATTACCCTGAAATTAAAGCATTGTCACCTTTGAATTATGGAAATAATTTAACAAGCATTTAGGAAATCTGCTTTTCAAGGCTGCATTAAACTATTCCACATTCTACAATAGAAGATGTGGCTGCAGTCTTCTACTTGGTTTTGAATGACTTCCAGCTTGTGTATAGTTTGAAATTTCACCAAGCTGAGAAAGTAATAAAAGAATGGAATGGAATAATAGAAGGTAAAAATAAACAGTAACCTATGCCTGGACAACAGCTTTTTAATTCTCATTGCAGACTCATAAGTGCTAGGAAGGCTCATTAAATTGAGTAAACAGGAAAAAAATATGTAGTGTGGACAGATGTAAAAAATTTAATGATAACTTCTTAGCTAAAATACATGAGAAGAGAGCTTTATCTGTGTAGTTTAACAGTTTCCAGGCATGGAAAGGACTAGAAGGAGGTGGTGGCACTCAGCTTGGTTTGCATCTGTGATTACAGTGTCATTGCCTAAAAACATAATGTAAACAAATCAGAGTGAAGATTAAATAAAAATCCTTGCATTATGAAACAGGAACAGTTATTTTCAAAAGCTATGGGTATTATTGCTGTAGAGATGTGCCTCTCTAAAGGCAAATGCCAAACATGGATCTGAGGTGACAATAGCTGTTGCACTGCTTGCTGGAGTGATCTGTGGGCATGTTCAGATGTCTTACACAGGTCCTGAACCTGCCTGAAGTGCTGGATCACAGATGATTGTCAGGAGGCTTCAGAGGACCTGTCAGTCGAGCACTGAGGATAGAATTCCTTGACCTCGTTCTGAGGCAGGCAGTGATATTTTGGGAGCAGCCCTAGCTAAACTTTTCAGGTGAATTTGAGAAAACAGAATAATCTTTTTCTAATTGTTGCCAAGTTTGAGGTGGTTTGAATATACCTGAAGGGCTGATCTGAGAGGTGAGGGTCTTCAGAAGAAATGCTGGGGTTGTTTTTGAGTGGTTTATGGAAGCAGGTGCAATGGTCTTGCTATTGCCTTGGAATGGTTCAAGGTTTTACTGCCCTCCAGCTCTCAGTTACTCCTCCCTCAGCCAGTGGAGATGCAGGAGGGAGCAGTCTTGGCTCTTCTACTCTTTCCAAAGCAATCTAAAGTTTAAATAATTTTCAGTCTCATTTGCTGCATTTAAACAAAAGGGTGTCCCTTTGAAAGA
Organism: Erpornis zantholeuca; assembly: GCA_013400515.1. Lineage (NCBI taxonomy): Eukaryota > Metazoa > Chordata > Aves > Passeriformes > Timaliidae > Erpornis > Erpornis zantholeuca. The sequence goes on along the minus strand of VZTN01034048.1, from coordinate 27,500 downwards.
AGGAACTTTGTTTTTTGATTTTTTTTTTTTTTTACTGTGATGTGAATGTAGTCCTTTATTCTTCTAGCAGGCTGTGTTTGTCTTTGTATGCATTACCTCACCCCTCTACACCTCATGTGCTGCTTTCTAAACTGGAAGTATTCTTTCCCTGGGAAGTGGGAAGAAGCGTGACTGAGATGGTGGAATAGATTTCTCTTCCTTTTTCTCCTCTCACCTTGTTGCCACCAGCTCTTTTGTCTTGTATCTGTGTTGTGTTGAGCTGCCCTTCTGATCCCAGGCTTGCTTGCCGGTGGCTGTGACTTTCCTGTCACTAGATCAGTGAGACAAACACATCTCTTTTTTGAGAAGATGAACTGATGGTCACCTTTACTTCAAAGGTGAAGCACAGAGGGAAAATTTGAAGTGACCACTAAAGCACAGATCTGATCTGCATCAGTATTAAACCCAACAGACTATGCATGTATGGATTGGGCAATCTCTGAAATGTAACTCAGAATTCTTCTCTTCTGATGAATTCTTCTTGAACTCCATTCTGATGTACTTGCTAAATCACAATTACTTTGAACACAAAAAGAAACTTGATTTGTTTTTCCTTTCCCTTTGTAAACTAGAGGACGGAAAATAGGTTAGCTTATTTCTAAATGATCCTGTGGAGAAAAGCAGGTCTAAAATGTCAAAGTTCAGATCTCAGAAGGACAGCTATGTGCAGCTGTAATGGTAACAAGACTGTTCAAAATTAATGAACAATTACAGAGGAAAATAAGAGGAAGACCTGTCACACTGCCTGTCCAACACCCTTGTTAATGAGTGCTGGCTGCTTGCAGTACATTTGCCGATACCTTGTCCAGCCTCATTTCAAACATGTCAATTCAGTTTCCAACACTTTTTGGGAAGACAGTTTTATGCTCTGCTGTTTTTAATAAGTTTTTCCTTGTAATCCTTCTTTGCTTCTAAATTGCTGGCTCTCGATGCTTTTGATTTTCCAGATACCTACATGGCACCTTTCTTGCTGCACAGCCTGGAAAGTACAGTAGTGTTAACCACTGAAACTCGAGCACTAGGCTGCTCTCCTTCCTGAGCAGCGCTGTAGCCACTATTGTGGGCATTGATTTTATTCCATTTTTAAAAAATTATGTTCAAAACTCTCAGTGGGGAGGTGCTTTTTACCACGCATCTAGAGCTTCAGCAACCAGTTTATTTCATCATCTCCTAGTTTTACGTCTCTCTTACATTATCAGCAACTTGGTGTTTGTCTTTTTAGTAGATATTTCAGTTAAAGCAGAGGCTAAACTTCTACCAGGCTTGTGAAAGTTAACTCGCCCTCAACTGCTTCTGAAAAATCCACTCTGTTCTTGTCCATATTGCCATGAGAGAGCAAATGAAAGCAGAGAGACTGGCTAATACAGATCACTACTTTTAGATGTATGAGATGTCTGTTATGAAGTTATTGAAGTATGTTGTGTTGGAAGCAGTATATGTGAAGGACTGTGCAGGGTATTTTGCTAGAGTGTTCACTGTGATTACAACCTCTGGGACGCATATTAAAAGCAATAAATTTGTAGTATTTCTTATAATTTTAATCTGAATTTTGTGTATCACACATCGCAGCAGTGTTTCCTTGAGCTCCAACTCCAAGGGTCCACAAGCAGCTCCCTGAATTCAATGATAAAGAGTTGCAGACCTCTGAGCAAGCTTTCTGTGAACTGTCAGAGAAGTGATGAGAGCGTTGTGAGTGAACGTGTGGTTTGCTGTGTGAAAACTGTCCTTACAGTTAGTGCAAGCTGATTTCCCTGTGACTTGCAGACAGGTCTTGGAACAGACCACTTTAAATAGTCTCCAGATGGTTGTTGTAACTTGCCTGTCATTTGAATGCCTCCATAATGACAATCCATTAAATCATCTGAGTGTCTGTGCACAGATAGTCCATTTAGGATTTGTATACACCTATTAGCATTCTGTTGAAGTAATCTGGGGGATGTTTGTAGCTCAACGAAAAATACTTTGACTGCAATGCATTGTAGTGTCCACAGAGCTACTGGGCTCATCATGCCAGTGAATTGGGGAGTACCTGGAAAGATCATGCTCAGCAAGAATTCAGGCCAGGTAACGTGGTAAAACCATCTGAATCAGCTTAAATGCACAGCTTTTTAAGATCATAGAAAATATATTAATCATTGTTATCTAGATTTTCCCTAATGAATCAAAAATAACAAAACAGAAATCTATTGCCTAGATCTTACTCCTTCCTCTGTATCTGTCTGTATGTTTCTGCAAGTGACATCGAAATCTTCTCATCAAATGATTGAAAATTGCTGCCTTAAAATTTTGCCCTGTCAGTATCTTCTATCCTCCCTAGGCTAGGAGGGTGTTTGATAAAGAGGAAATTTTCTGTATGTGACTCTTACTAATTGTGTAGGCCATGTGCAGGGCTTAGTCCTGTGAATCCATGTTGAAGAGTTTGTCTTTAACTCTGTGTCAGCTCAGCACATTGGCCATTCTTGCTACCTTGCCCATTGCTATATCAGAACCAGCTGGGAAAAAGGCTCCCTGGAAGCTAATTGCTTCTAAACGTGATGTTCTCATTAAGCCAACCCCAGTTCTGGTCATGAGCTGGGTTGTAGGGTGCAGGGCGTGCTTAAACCTAGATTCTGCTTTCTATCACCTACACAATCCCTTGCTCTGCCAGTAAATGCAATGAAGGAAATGAGAATGGGCTCCCCAGCATGGGAAAGCATCAATATTTAGAGATAACTACAGATGCCAAGTCATATGGTGTTCTGCACCATCATCCAAGTAGGGCATCACTCAACTTATATACAGAAAAATCTGAGAACTGAGTGAAATGAGTGATCTGACTTCCAGCTGGGTGGTAAGAACATACTCTCTGTTTAGCTTTCTGGCAAGACATTGTGCTTTTTGCAGATGGTGAGTTTGTGCAAGCTCATCAGCCTCAGTTCCCTGCTTCCCTTTGTTGTTACAACAGCATGGGCTGTGCTCTCAGGCAAAAGGTGAATGTTACCCACATGAGCCACATTATTATGTGTTTTCTCTCCGGGACAAAGACAGTTAAAAGGTATCTAATTTTATTCAGATACCTGGTAATAGAAGGAGCTGAAGGCCTCCTGGGCTTCCCAGGAAGCAGCTTGCACTTTCTCTCTTGCTCAGCCGGCGGTATTGCGTTTGCTTCAGCTGGTTCAGGGGGAAACATCTTTGTGGGCCACACTGACCCTTAACGAAGACAGACCTATTGGTCTTCCTCACAAAGTGACCACCTTGGAGCCTGGGATCCTGCAGGTGCTCTCTCCAATGCAGTAAAATGTTAGATTTCAATTGGCTTTTTTTTGTTCCCTGCTTTCTGGAATTGTTTTGCTGTTAACTTCCCATTCAACTGTTTTTCATTTAACAGAAGATAAGATCTGGACTGCAGTGCAGCACAACAGCACAGGGCTGACCAGAGTGCAAGGAGCTGGTCCGGAGAATCCCTACACCATGTCCTTCAACTACAGCAGCAGTGCGGAGCAGCTGGAGGCCGTGATGAACAGCGCCGAGGCCTGCGAGCAGGAGGCAGCCTACCACTGCAAAAAGTCACGGCTCCTCAACACCCCGAGTAAGCACCAGCCTCCCAAATCCTTCCTTCCTAACTCCTGGTGATTATACAGCAGGTACAGGCCACACTGCAGCTGAGGAGAAAAAAAAAAAAAAATCTAAACCAACAAAACCCCCAAATTAATAGTAGCAACGCAGAATGGAGTGGAAAAACCTTTTACCTTTTTGGATTCTACTGTGCAGTGCCTGTGCTCTGGTGCTAGAGGGTCCTGCAGGGGAGTTTTCACTCTCTAAGTTCATGCATGCCTGGACTCTGAAAACTTCCACCATGGAAAGTGCTACCTAGAAACCACAAAAAGCGTATTTAGCTGATGGCAAATAGACATGCTTATTCATTTACAGTTTTTACCTGTATATTAAAGATAAAAAGCATCCAGATTGCTCTAGACTCGTAATGTTATGCAGGGGTGGGGTATAACCTCTAGTGAGCCCCACAGCCCTGAATATGATGTTTAGGGTGCATGGTAGTAGAGTTTCTGGGGCAAAAATAACTTTCCCCTTGCAATAAAAGGGGGGGGGGGGGTACATTTTTCCCCTTAGCTTAATGTAGCAGAAAAAAAGAAAGCAGAGAGTCTCATCAGTTTGTGTTTCTCTGCTGGACCAAATTTCCAGTGGCTACTCAGGATGGCTACTCTGTCTTCTAGTCAACTCTGTCTTGATGTCAGGATTGTATGTCTGTTTATCTGGAGAGATGAATAACATTAAGGTCAGACTTTTGAATGTCTTCCAAGTCTCCTCTGTTACTTTTAGTATATGTATGGTCCTGGTGATTATTTGATTATTAGCAACTCTTACATCTGTTTGTAGTTCAGAAAAAAATCACATGGAAAGCCTGAAGGGGAGCTTGCAGTGGGAGTTCCTATTGTCTTAAAAACACATAGCCTAATGAGATGTAGCAAAACCCCTCCTGGTTCCAACAAAGTTACTATAGCACTGAATGTTTATGGATCCAGTAATCAGATGCCTTACAGTCAGTTTATTTTTAAAAGCTGTGAATTATGTCTTTTGTTATTATCAGATTTACCAGCCAAGAACTGCTTGCATTGCTAACCTTTTTTTTTAAAGAATGAAATGTTAATATCAGCATCCAGGGTAGAGCACAAAGGGAAAACAAGTTGCAGGCATAACTTCTAATAGAGAAGTGGAATTGATGTCTTACAAATACTTCCAGTGTTGCTGGCTTCTGTATCCTACACCATGCTTGATACAGCATAAAGATAAAACCCCACAGGGATTATTTCCAAAATGTTGTTTTAGGGATGAATGCCAGAATATTAGAACAGGTCTGTATGTGTTTATTTCTGCACATTTCTGTGAGACACTTGGTCATGTGTATGCAGGAACTTACACTATGAATGGGTTTTGAAATGCCTCTTGTCTGTGGGGCCTCTCTAAAGCTGGGGGCACTTCCTGAGAACCAAAACCTTTGGGGGAAAAGAAAAAGTAAAGGTAATTTTATATAAATTGACAGAATGTAAACTGTGCATCTTCAGGGCTACAGCTATCAAACAACAGGCAGACTGGCTAAGATGGCACCTGACAGGCAGCTCGTCCTCCACTTGCCCAGGACCAAAGCCTTGGCTGAATCCTCAAGGGAAAGGACGTGGGGAGGGTGTCCAGCAGTCCAGATTGTGCTCTTGCAGCTGGGGCAGTGCCACTGTGGTCCTGACAGCTGACCACACTCATTAGTCAATTTAACCCATTAGTCTTTACTGCAGCTCCAGCTGAGAAATAAAAATAAAAAATTGCAATCTAATGCTGTGCTTGTAGAAGACACCATCATTTTTTCCCTCTTTTTTTCTTCCTTTTGTATGTTTTTTAGTTACACTTTCGAATTTTCCATTTTTCATCCTGAGCTTTCTCAGTAGTCTAAGTCTTTAAATGTGGCAAGATGTGAAACATGCTCAAAAATAAAACATTCCAGTTCTTGAAATGACAAGATAAGGCTAATTTGTTCTTAACTTTTTGTAGAAAAGAATTCTTATTTTCCCCAAGCTCTATTAATTGGTAATAATTTTTAGGTGAAATACTGCTATATTACAGAGGAGCCTAGAGACCAAGTAATACTGAACACTATGGGTGTCTTCAAGAGTTCTAGGACTTCAGGAGTCTTCAGGAAAACTTGAAGATGAGTTTCCAGGGAGGCAGTGAGTAACCTCAGGGTGTTTTGCTGTACTCGCTGCAGAAGGTTCTCACCTGCAGTTTTTTTGCCCAGACTGGAGGGAGTCTGATCTGGGGACAGAACAAAGATCAAAACTCTTGGGTTTTGTTTCTTCATTTGGCCTAGACTTCTGGATCTGAAGCACTCTGTTCTCTCTGTGTTGCCAGGGTATCTTAATGTGTAATTGCCATTAATGAGCAACACTTCAGATCTGACTGTAGAGTTCAAGGTGCCATGCCCGTGTAGGGATGGCAGTGCTGCATCTGTAGCCAGCAGGAGCTGTTACCTGACCTAATGCAGCTTGCTGAGTGTCTCCTCTCATTATTGCCTCTGGACAGAGCCCAGTGCCCTGATGGAAGGGCATCTCCCATCTTGACAAAGTTATGAATTTCCTCTTCCTGCAAGAAATCCAGTCCATTTCTGAGCTTACTCTCATTCTGGGCTTTGCTGCTTTTTTTTTTTTTCCCCACAAGGAGATGGAGCACATGATGAGGATATTACAGCTGGTAGCATCAGTGCACCAGATCCTTGTCTTCAGGATCTAAACACTTTAATGTTTCACAGAGAAGCAATAAAAACATTTCCCTTTCCTTTTGCATTCATAGGGCAGAGATGTATGTTTTTACATAGCAGTTTTGGCTTTCACAGCTTTGTCATGGGGCAAAGGAACAAGCAAGGCATTCTGGGCTGCCTCAGAGAGGAGCCCCGGGAGGCTCCTGGCTTGCATAAAATTGTTCCAGTTTATATCAAGGAATTTCTCTTTCTTTTTTTGCCACTCCCTCCTGCCCTGAAGACACAGGCACATCCTCAGTGTGTGTGACTGAGTGTAGTATCCCCATTGAGTTTCTCCTGTTTACATCTGCAGAGTGTCAGACATGCAATCTGGCAGTTGGCAGAGGAATTTACTCATCTCCACCTCCTGCTGTCTGGAACAGTCTTATTGGTTCTCCCTGTCATACTGTGGCTTAGCTGCAAGCATGTCTTTGAAAGCAGAAATTAAATTGCCCTGAACTGTAGTTTTGTACATCTCTGCCATCAGACAGATTTTCAGGAGGTTTGTGAACACTGCAGTAGATGTCTGTTCATCAAGGCATAGCTGGCTTTCTCAGGAAGCTGGCAAAGGAAACTGGTATGACCAGAAATCCCAGGTCTCCCATGACTTTCCCAGGCCTGTTGGAGAGACACTCACATAAATCTGACAGCTAGCATTAATTAGGAAACTGATGCACACTCTTAGGAAAAGATTGCAGACTTTACCCCCATCTTATCCTTACAAGTAGAGGCCAAGTCAAGCTAGCAGGAGAGGAGCAGGGTGGGCAGGAAGGTTGAGCTACCTCTATATGTGCTCTCTGTATTCTGAGAATATGCAAAGAAATGTAGCCCCCCAAGGGCTTTGATTTCCTTTTTTCATAGAGCATCTCTGGCAATACCTAAGGACAGAGCAGGTCTACAAGTTGCATGTGTACAGGTGCATGTTTAATTAAACTGTTAACGTACGAGATGTTCGGAGGTATGAAAACACTACACCAACTCAACAAATCCCCAGCTCTGACTAAATTTTCTCATTTTTCTAGAAGCAGTGGGTGTACTCAAATGCTTATCACTTGGGAAGCTGCCTCACATCCACCTTATCAAGGACTTAGCACAGTGATGGCTGTATCAGTGGCAGCATAGCTTGCTTTACAATACTCAGCTGACAGTCTGTCAGGTTCATAGCACATTTGTGTAGGCAGGGACTGAGAAAAGATCAGTCCAAGAGCAAAATCAAAGAAATAGGAATGTCTGTAGGTGGTGGGTTTTTCCTGACTCCTTCCTTATTTTTCTCTTTCCAATAGAATTCATACACCATGTCACCTTAAGCTTTGATTTCCAACTGCGATCCTAAACCACACACTGCTTCCGTGAACTTATGGTCTAAGTCCCACTATTATATGACTCGCACCCAGGTTTCCACCTCTTCCCTCCCCTTCAGCTCCCAGCTAGACCCATAGCTCAGTGCCAAGCTGCACCAGGTGCTGTCCCATGGTCTGTGACCCCTTATTCCAGGCAGCCCTCACTGGTAACCCACTGCTTTTGCATTTCGTAGCTCCTTATTGGAGGGACAGATGGAGCAGTGCCTCACAGCAGGGAACGCCTCCTAATTTCTTAGTTTAGACTTAATTCTGTTGCTGAGACAGGTCAACTTGCTTTTTTTTATCTGTGCCCTGTATGTTGCTAGAGCTTTGTCTGTGCAGGCTCCCTCCTTAGCTGCAGGTGAGGCCAGTGATGTGAGAGCACAAGGTGCTAAGAAATGTCCTTCAGGGCCCTGCTTTCAGTAGTGGCTGCTGGAGAGATGCAACTTCGAGGGAGTAGGCAAGGTGAGTGAGGTCTTCAGCACGTCCCTCAGTATGTCCCCATCACCCACAGTTTCTCAAATAAGGGCATTAGAGTTTATGCTATTCCCAATCTCTTTTAGGATCCGCTATGGATCTGTTGTTCATAGACTTGTCTAACCACTTTTTGAACTTTATTTGGCTGCCTGCCCTGCAGCCTCCTAGGAAAGCAAGTTCCAGGAGTTTCCCACTGGCTGTTTTACAGAACTACATTTTTTAATGTGTTTTCAACTATTGTTTTTCTCAGTGCACTGAGTTCTTGTGTTACAAGATGAAGTGAAACTCAGTTTCATGCTCATCGAGTGCTTTTATAGTGCTTTTAGTTACTCATCTAGGACTTTCACTAACTCTAGTATTTTTTCACTTGAAGTTTCCACAGTTTTTTGAGGTGCAGTTTGCATCAAGGTTTCACCAATTTAGTGTAAAGCTTTATGAAGAAAGGAGTCTGAAGCCTGGGTTCTGATGGAGTATTTTACATAGATTTATCAGGAGGTGATATAAAATGACCCATAACAAGCAGCCATTTACCAACAGGGTTTTGCTCACTATTATTTTATGCCTTTTAAATATAATTTCCAGTTTATCATTCCACTACTATCAATTGTTAATGCACTACCAGGGGACTATTTGTTCTTGTACAAAATAACTTTAAATTGTTATTGCATTACCAGGAGACTATTTCTCATGGCACAAAATAACATAGAACAGGGCAGTCCGCCTTCAAAAAGTGTTGAAGGAGTGGTGGATAGGTGGCAGGTGTAGATTTTGTGCTGTGATTATTCTTGGGTAATTAGGATCCCTTATATGAGAATGATTGACTTGCCATCTGTGTTTCCATCACTATACCTTCTCTCTCCCCCCACAGTGGCAGCGACAGCTTCTCACAAGTACAACTTTAAACAACTTGTGCTGTATTTGGAGACTTTGGAAGAGAGTTCGCCACAGTAATGCAATATTCCCCCTTTATTTTTAGGGAGACATTTAGAGGCCATTTTTAAACATGGTTGTGTTTTGTGTGCATCTGATTAAGATGCAGGTGGTCTAAGCAGATTACAAAACCTGCAGCATGGCAGAGGTAACTTGGTGTGGAGCCTGCATGCACCTGTGAGCAGTGGAAATATCATCATTCACTTTCTGACCCTTCACTTCCCTTGCCCATACCTCTGTGCCTAGCAGGGAGGTTCAGTGTGCTACAGCTGCCAAGAAAGGAATGGCAGCTACTTGCTGCCCTTACTTCTCATCCAGTCTTGTTGTGTTTCCCTGAGATCACGATGCAGCCAAGAGGCTAAATAATGGGAAAAACATGGGAATAAATCCTTGCTCAGCCATACATGGGATGGCTTCTAACCCGGTGGAAGGAAAGCCCGTTCCCTCCTTGAATCCTGCTTTTAATGGTACCTGACACAATTCTGGAATGACACCAGCAGGGCAGGAGTCTCCTGGGATGGCTCCAGTGAGCGCTGGAGTGCCATTATCTGTGTTTGCTTTAGACACAATGTGTCAGGTGAATTTAAAAAGAACACCTCTCAAAGTGAGGACTGATGGAGGAGCGAGGAGAGAGCTTGCATGGGTAACTCCTGTTTTCTTCTATGGAATACATCCTTCATAGTTCTGCTGTCACTGCTTATTTTTGTTGCTTTTTTGTTGTGTGTTTGGGGTTTTTTCCCCTTCCTTGAATGAATTTGTTTTTGTAAGTCTAAGGAGCAATTTTAGAATTACACTTTCATTTCATTTTATTTTGTCAAATTTCATTTCATTTGAGACATTTTACAGTTTACATAAACAACAAATTTGTCACTCCAAACTAAATAGATCTACTGTGTTTTGCTGACATGGAAATTGTCTTTTCCAGTATACAGAAAACTTGACCAGGGATATTAATGAAGGCACATAGGACAGGTAAATGAAATGTAAATCTCAACAGTATATTTTGAGCCTGGGTTCTGGAATTCATTGCATGCCCTATTATTGGTGCTGCTATAGGAAGTCAGTGCTGTGAACTGATGTTGCAAGATGTTTATTTGACCTCTGTTGGTTTGGGACTTTTGATCCCACAGAACTTCTGGTTTGGAGTAAAGTCGACTCTATCTTTTGTTCAACCTGTGAAACCTGTGGGATAGTGTAAGTGCTCATAGCTCAGTAATGCCAAAATGCTGAATTCAGGGAATTCTGCAGTCCAAATAAGAGAGGACTTGGAAGTGGATCATTTTATGAGGCACAAGTGTGCCAGAACCAAACACATTTTAATGATACTTCTGACTTGAAAGACTCAGTTATATAAACTATTCATACACACAGTTTGAAGAAGGGAAGAATGACAGAATTCTTTCAAGCTATTCCAGCCAACGTTCCCTTAATCATGAGCAGCAATAGTATCTTTTTTTTTTTTTTTTAATTTGCAGGACTCAGCATATTGTTAACAATAAATAAATAATGGTGATTAGAAACAAACAGCTAATCCACAGTTTGTTACATTAGTGGGTCATTAGCTATGACAGCAACCTGTCCTCCATTCAAGGAAGGAAGCAGGACTGCTGCCTGAGCAGAAACTGTGCCTTCTCCCTCATTAGAGCCACAGCAGGGAGTGTGCTCACATCACACTTCCATTTGTCTGCTTCTTTTCGCTGTCCTACTTTGAGCATCTTGGGCTCCATTAGACTCAGATTGTCTTACTGACATTAAACTAATTTGCCTGTCAAATTTGGGCCAGTGCAGAGAGTGATGTTTTCTGATTTTGCAGAACAGAAGATGCGAATAATAGTGGTGGAAGAGTTCTCATCTGACCTCCTCTACCAAGATTCCATGAGTGGCATTAGTAAATAGCAGTATTAATTTTCATTTCTATTTACATCATTTTCAACAATAAAAAAGCATTTTAGGGCTGTAATCTCTCAGTTTTATGTGTGTTTTCAGCTCATTTGACTCCTTTTATAGAGAAGAAATTAGGTGTATAGCAAGGCACTTGCAGAAAATCAGATGGGATGGAACCCCTACACTTAGTTTTTGTTTTAATTTGTTTGACCTGTCTAGGAAAACAAAGGTGTTAGGAAGCTCTATACAAAATGATCAGTGGCATAACTTAATCATATAAATAATTAGGGGAAAAGAAAATGCAACTCTATGGTAAAAAAAGACTGTTTTTTACTCTGAATAATTAGGTTAGTGCTCAGATTTATTGCTTATAAATCTGAAGTCCAGGAAATTTACCCCCCATTGCAGTTTGAAGATAGCCTGTGGAAAATTTATTTCCTGTTTGAAAGTGTGAAGGCAGAGACAGGAGAAAGAAACTACGAGAATCAGCTAAAGATGGCATTTTGACATTACGTGATATTCAAACAACAAGGGAATGAAAAACTTCCCTAAGCAAAACACTAAATTAAATACTCTTACATGAGTTATCTGGTATTAAGGGGGGCATAAAATTAGCTCTTCTAAGTGTCTGTTACTTTCTTTTGTAAAAAGAACACCCCAAAATGTAGAGGATAAGCAAACATACTTTGGGAAAATGTCTCCAGAGACTGAGGAAAAAGGTTGTGTACTTCTTCCACTCACAAGAGGCATCTAAAAGCAATTTAGAATTGTTTACATCCCCCCAACCTGGACTGATCTGCAGAGGAGCAGGTCTGACTGACACTTGACAAGTAGCTAGAAAGCTGTGGTGACCTGAAAGAAAATAACCCTTTTAAAACCTTCTTTAGAGAAGCTTTTTTTTTTGTTATCTGCTTGGCCCAAAAGATTGAGAACGAAAATGAAAAAGCTTTTGAGCCTGAATCTTTTCCAAGTCCCTTTGACAAGAGGAAGACCTAGCCTGGTTTAGCCAAGACATGTATTCCCACTTGAGCTGTCCCAGACTCAAAATAACATCAAGAGCCTTCTTCGTTTACTCCTCTCAAGAGCAGAATTCAGAAACCCCAAAAGAAAACTTTTTTTTTTTTTTTAAACATTGGCATTTAGAAAGGTTAACCAATTAATCTATGCAGTCCTCCCCTAAAGGTAGCTTTCTTGTTTAGCAGAGAAGAAAATTGAGGCATCAGGCTGCAACTGATACCAATTTTGCATGAAACTGGTATGGGCTGATTTAAATGCACCCCTCTAAAACCAATGGCCAAGTTCTTGTAGCCACACAAAAAGCACCATAACAGTGTTTCCTCTCAGCTGAACACCTCTGATGTCTTAGACTCCAAGTGTGATCTCTCTATAGGTACCTCTTGTGTCTTGCCCTTGTGCTACTCGTGGAAGAGTGAACATGTCATCCCATAGAGGTACATATTTGTTTTTGTGTTACCCCAGTTACAGTGATTTAGCAGGAAGATGTGATCCTATGAATTTTTATGGACCTACCAAACTGCAAGGAAGATAATGATATATTCAAGTAGGGTATAATGGCATTTTTGGTGTATTCAGACAGATAACAGCAGAAAGCTGTGATTTTTCACTGTAACTGGTGGAGTAATAAATGTTGCTATTTCCCCTTTGGTTTTGTGGTTTAGTGTTTAGCTTCTGTATGGATTTTTAATATACACAGAGGAATGAAAACGCATTGCAACCTTCACTTAGGCTGAGTACCAGGAGGATCTCTCCTAGCAGTAGTGCCTGTTTTCTGCTTTGGCAGTACATGGAACCTGTAGGAACACATTTCTCAGTCAAAAGTTCCTGAAATTGGCCAGTGGGTTCCTGGAGCAATAGACACATGTGTGCACAAACATTCATGTAGCATGTTTCAGTATGTCTCATTTCTCTGGAAAACCAGGTTGTAATTAGTATCTAAAGCCTGTTAGAATCAATAAAGAGAGACCCACTCCGTGTGTCCTAGTGCTAGAAGGAAATCTTAATTTAGGCTAAAATGAGATGCAGATGTGCATATTTTCTTACCATGCCAGATACAAAAATGTCTGTCTCCTGCCAAGATAGGAACAAAAACCTAAACCAAATGTACATCCTAAACTCAACTGAACTTCATCACTACCCATTAGTCTTTCATACATTTATAGACCATTTCTGCTGTGCTAGATTCAGTCCCTGTCTTCATGTGCTGACTTTTTGTTTATCCAGGATGCTTAATTCCATGTTCCCCTTTCCCTAAATCTCCCATTTCCACAAAAAGTTTAAAGTGACATGTCTAATTTATAACACGTAGTGATTTCAGTATATTAACATTAATAGTACATGAAAAGTGTTCCCAGTAGTTTAGACTGCAATCAGTAGCCCTTTTTTTACTTCTTTTTGTTTAGGCTGTCTTATTCATTGTGGTCAAAATGTTCATGGTGACATTTTTTGGTAGGTAGGAAGGAAAAGATAATGATTCCTGGATGTTCTTTTTCTCAATTTTATGTTACTGAACCTAGTTCAGGTCTGACAGGTTTGTTTTACTGATGAGTCCTATGATGGGATGTTTTAAAAAATGACCAGAGATCTGAAAAGTGGATCTGAAAAAAGAGTAATAACAATTTCATTATATGTTTGTTTTAAATACTAACTTTTCCTTCATCTGATGATTCAAATAGTCAATAGAGTCCACAAAGTTATGCATTCATACTGCATTCATACTCTCTTGTTGGGAAAGTATGTGTTTGCATATTTATGTAGATATGTGTAAATATTCTTCTGTCCTTTTAGGAGGAAAAGAAAAGTGGCGTTTGGCTGCAATCCTCTTTTAGGGCTACATGGATATTGTCAGGCCTGGTATAAGAAAAAGTAGCATTTTGTCTTTTCCCCTTTGAGCTGAAGTCTTTCTGTACATTAGCATTTGTTTGCCTCCCATTGTCACCATGATTTCAAAGTCTCAGATTTTATGCACGTGAAACTGCATTGGGGCATGGCAGAAGTTTAGGGGCTGTTTCCCAGAGAGAAATCTGTATGACTGAATGCTAAGGTAACAGCAGAGGGTGGGATTCTAGGACAAATTGTCTTCTACAGCTGTCTTCTAGGCTCTGTTTCAGCTCCCTTTGGCTGTTTCTCTCGCTATGCAAAGTCAGTTTGATCCATTTGTTTTGCCCCTCCACTATCTGCCATCAAACTGGGAAAGGTTCTCCTGCAATGAGCATTTTTTTGGTCCTGCTTTGGGGTCCTGTTTCCCAGAGCCTCCACGTTCAAAGCAGTGGCAGCTTTCTAGGTCACTTCTTGCCCAGTGCACACTTATGTTCTGGATTCAAAGAGATTGTGTTGCATTTTGTTTACTACCTCTGTGAGACCTTCTAGGGCCACTAGTCAATCTGCAGAACATTAGAGGTACCTACTTAATAGAGACAGAATTTTACTGAGTGAATAATTACATCCTGTTAGTGCTGAAGTAATCACCTTATCTACAACCAGTGCCTCCAGAGGGAGATATGTTCTTTCCGAAATGCCACCCTGGACAGTTCATTTTACTTCGTGCAAAGCTCCAGAATCTGTCTGACCATATTGTACTACAGGTTGTCATGTTTTCAGAGGATGAAATTTATGTTCCATGAAATATGCCATTGCCAAAATTAATAGCTAAATGAACAGAGTGAAACAGACCATTAGAACAATTGTAATATCATAGTTGCTGGGTTGTGGCACAAAAGCAGAAACTAATGGGTAAACATACCTATATTATAGCGACAGGAGCCATCAGTGTGGAGTACACAACTGTGGTTTCACAGTGGAAGGCACTCGACCATTGTGAAATATGATCTAGCAGTCAGGCCAGTTGCAGGTAATCTTGCTTGGACCAATACTTCCCTTGGCTAGTTTGTTTTAGCTGATGGAAAATTATACATATCAGCTATTTCACTCCTGTTCTACTGAAATTTAATTTCAGTTTCACTTTAATAAATTTCATAATTATTTTTTTTTTAATATCATTCTGGACAATGATACTGAGATTTTTGTCTTTGCAGAAATTTTCCAAGGCATGACCAGATTGTTCCTGAGTATTCATGCAAATAGGAATTCAGCCAATGACATTCAGAGCAAATGTTCACTCCAACACCTCGAAGTCTTTGATACCCTTGCCTTTATTTCTGCTCTAAAGCAATGCTTCATAATTTTAAGTGAATACTCAAACAATATCTAATCAAGATAAACAATTCATAGACTGAACTGTGTTTATATAACATGATTAAAAAGCTTTGAATAGCTAACAATCATAACATTCTATTAATGGACAGCTTGAGAGAAGCTACAGTAACAAATTATTCAACTAAAAATTGCAAAGCTCAAAGATATGCAGGATCAGATCCATTGGATTCAGCATATTTATACTGATGTAGGCAAGTAAGATGGTGGATTAACTCCCTAGTTATTACGTCTTTCATTAATTTCCAATTTATTATAAAACAAACTAAAAACCACAGAAACATTTTAAAAATTCAGATACTTATAGGAGCTGACAAGTTCCTTCATAGCTTGTTAATGCTGTATGTGCAATCAGCATCTAAACACTTTGGCACTGATAAATTGGAAAAGCCAGCACTCTGTTCTTATAGAGGTGTACCCTGCAATACTGAAGTAGAGAGGGGTGGAGAAGCAGCTTTCAGCCTGGTTACTGGAGTGGTGCAATATAAATTAGAATACCATCTCTGGCCACTTGCTGGGGCCAGGAGAGGGATTGAGGCAGGAGCTCCTCCAGATCACTGTGCCACTCAAGGGTTTAGTTGTGCAGGAGGACTCTGTCAGTGACTGCCTACGATAGATTCAGAGCTGCTTTATTCTGCTGAAGTGGTTCAGAGTAGCTGGAACACAGGGGAGAGCTGGGTGCTCAGCTGCTTAGCTTCCTCTCTCAGAGATTTCATGCCATGCATATGCAAAAAATAATCAGTTACTCTGGTCTTCAATGAGCAAGGTCTTTCGAGGGAGTGTGTAGCAGGGAATGGAGTCCTAATAATTGTCTGTTACAGGGAAGGCTGCAGTGGTTCAGAGCCTGCCTGAGCTACCACCAGCATTACTAATTGCTTCCTCGCATGGCAGACCAGCCAGGGGTGCCTCTACACAGCAAAACAAAACAGTGGAGGTGTTATATATGTGTCATACATGTGATTCACCGTGTGTTTCATCGGCACTTAAGTGTTTCCACTGAACATTATGTGAATTTACATAACTTCTGCCCCCCGGTCCATTAGTTGTATTTGTGTTTTGACCTTACTCTAGTTCCTACTCAATAGATACCCTTTACTGCTTTCACCCATGGAAAACACAAAGCCAACTGAGGTCTAAAATGCACAAGTAAATCTTGATATTAGAGTCCTCAAAGTCCTGCTTCCATTTTTCAAGGGAATGCTGTCTTACTGTTACACCATGCTACTTAAATGTGAGATATTGCTATGATGAGTGTAACCTATGAAAAAAAAAAAAGTGAAAACTTGAATAAGCTAAATGCAGAATTAGGTGACTAGTTGAGTGATAATATATTGCCTAACCTAATGAAAAGACATTACCTTTGAATAATGGACCACATTGTAGATTAAATTATCCCAAGGCAAGGTAGTAGGTGCTTCATGCAGACAAGGTCAATTACCTTATCCAGAAGAGCCTGTTTGAAGTGTATTATGAATAATTCACAGACATAGAAATTAGCTTTGAAAAAGTGTCCCAGCTATAATGTGGTGAAAGCATTCAATTTCTTTTTTAATGTATTTAAGATAACACCCAAAGGACAATTATGGCTGCTTAACTGTAAGACTACTTAAATGACAAGGAATGACAATTGTATGGTCAAATTCACATTAATGCATTATGCAAAGGGAAGCATCTCCACCGTGGTGCGATCCTGTCAGGACACAAGTAACAGATTTCAAACTTCATATTGTATTTTTTTACTGCTGAATGAAATTTGATCACAGAGTGATTAATTTATTAACTTTTTTCAATGGAGAAGTCACAGTTGCTGCTGTACTAGCTTTGTTTAGTCTCGATGTTCAGGCCTGTTACTTCTTTGACTTTCTGATATGAAAACGAAGTTTCAGAGCGATTAAATCACATGTATGATTTTGGAGAGTCTGACAAATGCAAGGGTAGAACCAGAACATTTAATTTTCCATCTTTAATCAGAAGACCAGTCTTCCGCTATAAGCACTAAATTGCGCTGTTTCTGACAGTATTGTTTCAATCTAGAACTATTTAGCATTAGAGTTAAAATGATGGCAGTAGCCATGGCAGCAGAATGCATACTCACTTGACATATGGTGACCTTAGGTGTGAATTAGAAATGCAATAAACCCTCTAAGTCTGGGGAATAACGTGCACTCTCAGCATATTTTGATTCCACAGGCAAAACAATAACCTTAGCTTTCTCTCTTTGACTTTGCAATAAGTGGTAATGGCCAGGGGAAATCCCTCAGGGGCTGCAGTTTTCTAAGATGCCTGGCAAGAAGATGGCTAATTCATCAGGTACCTCGGTTTAAGTGTTGAAATGTAATAGTGACATTTCATGGCCTCTGAGTTTACCAGCTTTATTTGTTTGAAAGGGAGAGTTCAGCAGAATGTTAGAGGGTGCTATGGAATCGTGTGTGTAATGAGGCATGCAGCCATCCCAGTCCTGTTTCCATTCACCTCAATGTCAATAATCCCATTTAGTTCAGCAGTAGCAGGCCTGGGACCCTGGCACTTTCAAAGGGTGGTTTGAATAAAGAGGGTTAAACTTTTGACAAAAAGTCTAATTATAAAACAAGCTCTTGAAATATGTGATTAAGCAGGAAACCACCATAAAGAGGCAGAAAGGGAAACTTCAATTAAAGCAATCACACTGAAAAATGTTTCGTTTTTGCATGTAGTTAGGTTTTTTTGTATTCTCTATCATCCATCTTGTCTCCAAGGATCAATTCTCCAAAAAAAGCTCAAGAATTTCCTTTCCTCCTACTTCACACAGTCGTTGGCCTCCACCCCCGTGTTTTCTGGGAGGACTTGATAAAGACTAATCTGAGTCTAAGAGACTTGCAAGCTGATGTTCTTATTTGCATGCAGGAATGTGAACAGATGTTTACATAGTAGTGTTAAGTAGGACAGCTGTTTGGGAGTCATTTATGTATTCCATTTAAAATCAAAGCTCTATGGTTAAAACTTTTACTCACAATGTGGAAGAGAAAAGAAGCCTAAATTCAAATGCATTTCTTCCTGTGCTAGAGGGTGGCTTCCTTAATACACATCACTTTCCTGTATCTCTGAATTTACAGCATCATACAGATACCTCTTACCTAAATCTCTGGGCAAATGCACCTTACCTTGGCCAGTTGCCCGTGGGTGGAAGAAAATACACGGCACAACATCAACATTGGTAAAAGCTATTCAACTGGGGGAAGAAAAAAAACACTGAGTGAGGGGAGGAAAGTTGCCACTTTTCTTTGCAGGAGATTGCTTATTGCTGATTGTTTCTGCAGTCTGTTCTGTAATGAAGCATGCATCAGGGTCATATTTGCCTTTGCATTTGTTCTGCTCTTCAGATGGGAGAAAATCCTTAAAGCATGTTACAGCTGTAAATGTGTAGCTTGTATTTATTAATTTCTTAACACAAATCTGCACAGAAAAACTTCCATTATGGAGGTGTACATATGCATGCAGCTCTTAAATATCTTTAGAAGATGTTTGCCCCTCAGGGATTTATATTTTAAATATGAGGCTTGGGTCTGATGTTGTCCATGACTTCATTTCCCTTGATGCCTTGTGGCCCTGGGGCTCCATGTCCAGGAAAGAAAGCAAGCAAATGATGTAGGCAGTTAATGGAAGTGACTGAGCCCTGTTACTTTTTGCATGAGTTTGGAGAACTCTGATTACATGTGTTAATGTATACCTTGTCAAAATCCTACGCCAGTGTGAGAGAAAAACTTACCTGCCTCAGTTGTATTGTTTCTACCCAAACGCCACTACCTGACAGAGATGCCTGCATGTCTTAAGCCAGTAGGTGATAGGATTTGTAGTAAGTTATACTTGGCTAGAGGAAAGTACACTCCATTAAGGAGCCTTACTGCTGGAAGGAAAGATGGTGATGGATGTGACGATCTTACAGACTTTTAATTCACAGCCTTGCTGCAGCCCACAGAAGGGTTTGTCTCACAGCTGTGATGAAAGGCCTATAGTAGGGATTTATTTGGTATGTAAAGATCTTGATTCTCACTTTGTGATGCTTGTAGATTGACAGCATGGCTCCAGTGCTGGTTCTTTCTCTTGTCCTTAAATACAGAAGACACATAGGCCTGTTCAGCTTTGGGAAAGAGAGGAAGGACTTGGGCTTCTCATGGTTGCATGGTTGTCATTCTTCTGCAGCCTCTGCCCATTCCAGTAGTCACTGCAGTGCTAAAGTACAGCTCAGTTCTTCCTGCAGCTCCAGGAGCAGAAAACTGTCTGCAGCTGCCTAATAATCTCTGATAGTGACACTAGAGCTACAGAGCAGAGCTGAGCAGTTCATAGTCTATCCACTATGGACTGTGCAGGAATGTAAATACACACCCATGTGTGTTACTGCCATATAGAGAGATATACAGGAACCTGAGACAATTAAACAGAAAAAAAATAGAAGACCTATTTGAAAGATGTAAACCTGTTGCTAATAGGTCAAAGAAAAAAAGAGCTGCAAATTGATTAAGCAGTTCCACAGAGAAGACAGATTGTTGTCATCCTGACCTTTAAGGGTGGTCAGGATATATCAATAGAAGCATCTTCTGAGTACAGTGTTTTATGATTTTTTTTCATTTACATTCTCTTGCTTTTCTCTTTATGTTCTGGCTTGGAGCCAGTTCATTTCATGGTCTTGGCTATACATATGTTCTGCTACAGCTGCATTTTTCCAAAGTGCCCAATTTCACAGCACTCCAGCCTTCCTTAGGATGACAAATGGTGCCCCTGCTGCTCTGACCAACAGAACTGTAATTGCAGCCTGAGACAGGGACAGCTGAACCAACACCAGGCTGCAGTTTGGGTATTATCCTTAAGTTGGAATCTGACTGCATGTGTTTATCGTAGCTGAGTTTCCAGTTCCACCACTTAAGGCATTAACTGCTGACATTAATTGTAACATTGAGGAAAGCAGGAATGCTCTGCAGTTGAAAGCAGTGTCAAATCAGCAGTTATTTATTTACCATTGCTCTGTAATGTGTTGTAACACATCAGACCATAAAGAAGTTTAATGAGTTGCAGTAATGCCTCTTAGAGATACTGGAATGCAGTTCCACAAGTTATTGGGGGTTTTTTCTTGTTTTTTTGGTTGGTTGGTTGGTTTTTTGGTTGGTTTTTTTTTTTTTTTTTTTTTTTTTTTTTTTTTTTTTTTTTTTTTTTGATAAAGCTTAAAACCAGACTTTCTGCACTGCTGTGCTGGACTTGATGATCATGAGAAGTACAACTCATTGTTGTCTTTTGCCAACTAACACACTTTAGAACAGAAAAGAAATAATCCAATTCAACTGGCCCTGTGAGATTTCAGTTCAGTAAGGATGTGACAAAAGGGTAGGAGGAGAGGCTTAGACTGTGGTTTATACTCTGCCCAACCTGCCTTGCTGGCTCATAATTGGTGTAAGGCTCAGAAATGTGCCATATTAGTCTCTAAACTCTCTTCTGAGTGTTGGGGTAATTTTGTGGTTGTTTACAATGTAGAACAATGTCTTGTAGAAGATAATAGATGTATTGCATGCTCTTCCCAGCAACTTTACAGCTTTTTTTAATATTAAAGAACAAACAAACCTCCACACCAACAAAATACCCAAACCAAAACCAAAGCAAAAGAAACAAAACCCCCAAACTTAGGGCTTTTTATCTACAACTGCACAGGGAGAGGCACTGGACTTCTGTCTCACCCAAGATGCTCATTTACCCAAGTAATACTACAGAAAACTTGAGATAAGGAACTTGAGATATGATCTCATTTTCCAAAGGTGTCTTTCTAAACAGAAACACCATACCAATAATATCTGAGAGTGCTACTATCAGTTTTAAGAAAATCCTCTAATTTATTTAATTAGGGATTGCATCTTCAAAGTGATTAGCACTATGTTATTATCTCTTCTAAATTATGTTCTATTAAGAACTGTTTTTCTATTTTTACTCCAGTTCAGATATTCAGCATATTTACTGATGATATTTTTTGATTTCTTTAAGATCAATCTGAGCCATGAAATTCAGTAGTTACTATCAGCCACTTACAGGAGCCAGTCAGTGGTTGCACTCCAGAAAGGCACACTGTGGAAATGACATTGTCCTAATGACTTTCAGGTCAGATTCACCCCATGTAAATAGATGTTATTCTCCAGCTGTCAGCTGTGCTGTCTTAACCTGGGAGCTGAAGGACAAGGTGTGTTCTTGTTGGTTCATGAATCAATTGTGCTAATAAAGGTTCTCTATACCTGAATCTAGATTTTATTATTCCTAGAAGCTCCCATTGCAAGTGCAATGGGAATAAAATTAATGTGTCTTTTGTGGAGGGTTGTCAAATCTGTAGACAGTCCATTGGAGCTACTAGTGAGTATATTGGTGCAATGCGAGCAGGAGTAAAAAAAAATTAATAATAAGGATCCTTTTCTCATTATTAATTCTGGTAGTTAAAACTGCATATACAGGAAACAGTTCTGTTGAGTAAGGTAATTCCATTTTTACTCGGACACTTTTCAAAATAAAGGAGGGGAGAAGAACTGTTATTAGTGTATGTAGTTTCTCCCAAAGGACCAAGCAAAGATTGCTTTCCACAGCATATTTCTCTGTAACTCATCCAGTCTCCTATTAAATGTCACAAATGTCCCTATTTTATCTATTTTCTTTTTCTAGTTTATCAAGTTGCTTTTCATTATGGGCATAGTCCAACCAACTGTCCATGATTTCTAGCAAGAATTGGATTAATCCTTGTATTAATTCAACTCAGCTTTACTCCAGCTGGCTAGTGTTCATAAGCCTGCTCTCAATTATAGCCTGACTTTCAGACTATCACTAGGTCAGGCTGTAGCCCTGAAGTTTTTTGGGCTTTCTTGGTGAAAGGCTGAGGCTGCTAGGCAGGTGAGAGCACCTGAGCCTGGGAGCTGTGCAGAGCTGGGGACTCCATCCTTGCACTTCATGGAGTGCAGGAGGTGCAAAGTGCTGCAGTTAAGGTGATCCCTCTGTTACTCTTCATCCATGCCCTATCCCAAGGGTTTGAGCTGCCACGATGGAGCAAATGGATCCAATATATAACTAATTTTTCTTTTTTACCCCCTTTAAAAATACATCCTTCAGGCCTGTATATCACTTGCTGCATACCTGCAGATGGTGCTTTGCCTGACCCAGTAAGAGCCACAGAGTTTTTCTAAGGAATTCTTTCATCCTGAATCTGTTTCAGAACAGTTAGAAGCAGGAGGCTGGACTAAACTTTCTCCAGAATTCTTCTCCAGCCTCAACTGTTCTGTCTTCCTGGGAACAGCCTGATGCTCAGTGAGTGCATGGCTACCCTGATTTCACTGGAGCTGGATGCTTCTACATCAGTTGCTGGATCTGTCCTTTATTATTCCTGGAAAATAATAGTAAATGAATGAGCTACAAAGAGTTTCTTCCTGTAAGTCTTTCCTGGGTCAGTTGATTATAATGTAGTTCTACTGTTCTGTAAAAGTTTTCTCACTTCAACATTTCCATGAATAATAGTTGAATACTAAGTTTTCTTGTGGTGAAATGACTGGTTTACGGTTTGATGCACCATTCATAGTCACTGATGCTTCAACTATTCCCCTCTGTCCTCTGCAATCTTTTTTCTAGGCTCTGAAAGTGCTTTCATCTATGAAAACTTAAATAGCATTTAAGAACAAAAACTGCTGTGATAAACTACTACTCTCACCTTGCAGTATTTTATAAGGTGCATTAGTTCAGTGCTCTCTCCTTTCCCTGTGGCCCTTTCACATCCATTATAAAATGCTTTAAAAAGAAAGCTCTGAAGAGCATATGATGTGTCTAAATTTATAAACTCACTCATCTCTTCCATGCTTTCCTCCATTCCATGTGGGCACCTCGACCACTTAGCTCATAAGATAATGTGGGTAAGACTTCTGTAGGACACAGATAGAGTGGGCTGTGTCACTGTCTGACTCCAGGGTGGCTGCAAATGTCACTCCTGTTGTCTGCCTCAGGCCCTAGCAAGCCACTGAGGAGTGTTGGTCTCTGCAGGTGCAGAGAAACCCGGAATCACATATGGCCATTCACTGTCCCATAGGACTTTGACAGGAACTGGAATTACATCATCTGGTTTATCTTCTCTTTATTAATCTATTAATTCAGCACTCGCTACTATTTATCCTCACTAACCATTTTTATACTTCTGCAGAAGAACTGATTAAGAATGAAAGACCATTTCCTGGGCGCTGTGTCGATCCACCTCACAAGGTTGTGTTCCAGTGGAAATGGGTGAGAGGATACTGGTACCGAGGATGAGAATGAACTTGTAAGAGCTGGTTGGGCAATGTGAGGGCAGGAAATGATGGGGTCATCTTATTGCCATTATTCCTACTGGCTGTACCTGTGGCACAGGGACAAATGTCCAGACATCTGCAGAGCAGGAGCTGCTCCTCTGGCCCAGGCAGGGTTGTGTTGGAGCCCACTGTGGCTTAACCATGGTTGTTACTCACTCGCAATTGAATCCCAGGCACTGATGAGTTTCTGGCCCCAGTACAAAGAAAAGATGTGGCAGGACATGCATCAATGTCATAGGCTTATCTGTTAAGGCAGTGTCAGGCTTGTTTATCTGAATTTACCTGGAGGATTTAGGCTAAACAGAGAAAATGGGAAAAGAAAAGGGGAATGAGATAGAGAAAAAGGAATTGAAAGCAAGAGGGACAGTTTTGAAGTGAAGGTGAGCTGGAATGAGGAAAATAAAGGAAATGAGATCATTTTTTTGTTTCAGCAGGGTAGGATATCCAGTTCATCTTCAGCAAAACTGCTGAGGATTCAAAGCTGCCATTTTCTGTTTTGTCACTTTCCCCTAAAAGCTGTAATCTTCTTTGGGTTGTTTGTTTGTTTTTGCTTTTCCTTCCCAACCTGCATGCCTTCAGCTGTTCACATAGTTTTTGTTGTTGGCTGGAGTCCCACTTGCATCTTTCAGGAAACTTGTCACTTGGCCAGAAATTTATTGAGAAAACAACCCAGCCTGGGCTGGCAGAGGAGAATGCAAGTACTCATAATATTTTCAGCCTTCTTAGGCCTTCAACAGGGACATCCATGAGGCATAAAATTTTAGTTTGGATGTAGATTTAATGTTCCTCAGCATCTAAGAGTGTTTGGGTTTGAAATCCTTATGCTCATCCTTAAATCTGTCTCTCAAAGGCTTGATGATGATTTTGCTTTTGCTGAGGCACTGTAAGTGTGCAATGGCATTAACTCTGTCATTGAGCAGTTTGGCTCATTAGGCTCCTGTTAAATGTAGAAGAAGCAAAGGTCCATGTTTATTTACCTTCTTTCTGCCCATTCTCTTCTATGAGAATATCTTAGCAACTCCAGAAGAACAGAGCACACTGTGATAACAGCTGCTCCAGAGGGAGAGCAGTTTCTCTGCTTAAGAGAAGCAGACAAATGCTACTGCGTGTTTTGTTTTTTGCTTTTTGGTTTTTTTAGGGCTTTTTTTTAAGCAATTACTTCAGCCTGGGATATCATGAAAGCAGTGCACCTTGGCAGGAAAGCTGTATAACAAGAAACAAAATGTCAGCAAAGTACTGCCTTTTCCCCCTCTTTCCTAACCACACTGAACAAAGTAATTTTAGAATGAGGAACAACTTTGTGATCTTGCCTGTTGGGTAGTTCCACTGGCATTAGCAGGACTACTTCAATTCTGGATAGCTGACTTCAGTAATGACAGAATCTGACCAGAAATTTTAATCAAATTCAGTGATATTCTTAGCCATGCTGGCTGGCACAGTTGGTACTGGACACAACAAGTAACTGTCTTGCTGCAGTGTTTGACCACCTGTGATTTCCAACACAACCATATTTGTCACTCTGAAAATTAGGGCTCTGGTATGTGGGTTACAGTTCTAAGAAGGAATAAGGACTGTAAAACTGGTACAATTGCCATGGGGAAGGTTTCAGGTGAAGGAAGTATTATATAGTCATTATGGCTGTACTGGAAAAAGATGAGACAGGGATAAGCCAAGTGCTCATCCACACGGAAGCAGCGAGGTAAAAAAGCAGCTGGGTGACTTGGTGGCTCACTGAGTAAATAATGTTCAAAAGAACCGTGTCATTGGGGATTCTCACTTTTTCCTCATCCGTATTACATTATTTTTTTCCAAAAAAAATAAACTCTGTGCCAGCAGTTTATGTTCTCAGTGCCGTGAGTTGTCGTTTACACCAATACACATTCTGAGTCACTGATACCACAGACTTCTTCACTGAACAAACAGCCTCTAAGAAAGTATTAATTATATTAGTTTTCAACTAAGTGTGGAATATTTATCTAATTTGTCCATCTTTTTTTTTTTAATTTGATTTATCAGAACTGTATTTTTTTTTCCCCTGTTGAAATGCCAAATGGGAGGAATTTGGTTTTATGTCAATTTAATGTTAAAAATTCCAATATAAAATGCTATAAAGGTGTTGTGATGGAAAATAATCAAGCATGGGCAAACAAAATCTTGGTAAATCGTTGCAAAAAATATTGAGTCAGTTTTCTCTTCTCACTCTTTTACTGCTTTCTCCATTTATTCAAGAGCCTTTTAAAAAAATTATTATCTGAGATGATAATCTGTACTGTGAATTAGCCTCTGAATTCAGTTATTCAGGTTGAAATTACCTCATAAGCATGAGTGTATATACAGACATATGTACGAAAAAAAAATCTGCTAACTGCTTGTTTCACATATTGTTCAAGGTATAATGTGAGCCATTTGCAGGATTTGATATTGTTGAGGTGGTTAGTGCAAACAGATATTTTATGGATTTGAGTGAGGTTTCAAAGAATTGGCTTTGATTGCTCTACACAATTATACAATCAGTATTTTCCTAATTTTCACTACCTCTTGATATGTGAGTCTTTCCCTTTAAAAGAAAAAAGCATAGATGTAAATTAATTTATATTTGCATTAGTAAAATTTATAGATATAAGATTTTACAAATTCAGTTCTGCTTAACTTGGTTTGAATTTGGAGGAAAAAAATGAACATGAAGATTGCCAAGACAATGTAGTTTGAATACAATATGCTTTCAGTGTTTCAACAGACAAATGCAAATAAATTGACCTGATGTGGTGGTGGAAAAGACCTTTAACTGACCTATTTCAATTACTTGGGCACCCCAAAAGCCTTGACTCTCTTAGGGGTATGTAAGTGCTGTGTCAGACTTTAGGTTTATACAGCACAAGAGTTTAACACAGGATCCAATTTATCTTGCTGTGTTTCCATAATTAGATTTTTGTTTGTTGCCATAGCAAGAACAAACTGACAAATCATGCAGACAAATCTTGGCAAATATTTTAAATTTAATACTTTTAAAAATGCAAGGCTTTGTTTTAACTCACGCTGTATAAACATAACAGTCAATACTAAGACTTTCTGCCTATACAAAGGCAAACTGAGTCCACAGAAGTTGCTTGGAATTTATACACACAGTGATATGTATATAATGTATATAAATGCTGTTGGAATATGCTGCTTCTGCCTCTCTTTCAGCTTCTAAGTGCCTAGGCAAATAACTGTTTTAAAAATGCCATTTAAAACATGAGCAAGCCTAAACCATTGAAAATAACGTGCATTGCTACAAATGTCAATGCCTCTTAGTACAGAAAATGAGAGAACTGTCAGAATGACAGCTATTTTTGTAAGCTGGTAGAAGGACACCAAATACGTGTTCAGCCATTCTTGTCCCTAGAAGAGGCAGATACACAGTGCAGGTGAATTTGATCTCAATTTGTGTCTCCCGAGGATCACAGGAAACCAGTTCCATGCTCTTCATAGTCCTCAGCCTCTGTGCTGGTGAAGTGTGGGGTCAGTGCCAGCCCTGCTGTTGCTGCTGAGGCAGATTCCACACAGGGAGCTAGCAATGAACAGCTGGAATGAGCACAGTGGTGGAGCAGACAGGAATCTGCTGGAGAACCAACAGCAGAGAGGCACCTGACCCCCCCTGCCTTGCTGGATGGACACAGACTGAGTTCTGGTCCATATATATTGCAGTATTGTATATGACAGCATTTCCAGAGTCTTACTTGGCTCTTTGGATGGACACACCCAGCCGTTGAATTGGCCAATAGAGAATCCACAGAAGATGATATCCCCTGTTCTTTCCTTTCAGAAGGTCTGTGCCAGCCATACCTTCTACAGTCTGTGCCTGACAGCACAAAGGAGTACTTGGTTTAATATAACATTTGGTCTTCCTGCTCAGTTCCTTTATATTATTTTATAATTCATTATAATTATAATATGTTATTATTTTGTAGTATTATATTATGCTTATGTTATATTGTTCTGGTTTGAAAAGAC
>VZTN01034047.1:15718-28212 GCA_013400515.1 Erpornis zantholeuca | reverse complement strand
GGCCACTCCAATCAACTCTGCAGACTTGGTGGATTTAACTGTCTCATCAAGAGCTACTCCAAGGGAAAAAGAAAAGTCAGATAATCTAGGTATAAAAATCACATATTAACACACTGGTGGCTCAATAATATTTAGAATCAGTCAGAAACATACTAAAAAATTTCTACCTCTTTTCTAAGAGGTTTTTTAAGAAATGCATTCACAGTAACAGCATGATAGCCTATTAGTGACAGCCAGTCTCCTTCAATATGCGTTTAGGTTCAATAAGGATGAGGTCCTAACATGCCACAATCTCTCTCTCATCAAATTAATTACAAGAAATGCTTTACCTTCTGGCCAGCCTTTCAGTAAAGGGTGTAAGGAGCAGAGATCAGACTCTGACAGACAAACAGCCATTTTCCAATCTGAAGATTTTGAATTTCCATTAGTGATAATCATAAAAGGTAACAACTGCATTACTGCTTCATCTAGCAGTTCTTTCTTCTCTTTCAAAATTTCCTCTTTGTCTAAAATTTTTACTGCTTGCTCCAAAACCTTGTACCTAAAAGTGAACAAATCATGTTGAAAATACATTATTGAAACACGCCAGCAACATTTCTTTAACCTGTTCTCTATTCTCCATGCTGATTTTCCTGTATCTAAAGAGGACCAAGAACAAATAAGGAATTCATGGTATTGAATACCATGGGAAATTGTATGCAAATAATTGGAAATCTCTTCTGTAACTCAGCACAGAAATAGCATCATAAAAAGCATTTGCAGAGGAACAGAGCTTTAAAACTATTCTTTATAGTTACCTTTAAAAGAATTAATTTATACAGAAAGAATGTAGACTGAAAAAAACCACAAACATACCACTTTCCATCCTTTGAAAGATCAGCTTTCTGGAAAATGTGCAAAAGACTTGATACGATTACTTCTGGATTGACTTGTTTCCTGAAAGTCTGAATCATAATCAAGGAATATGAATGAAATTACAGTAATATACAAAGCAATCTACCACACCATAATAGAAAATGCATCTGCTGTACTAAGTGGAAACAGAGACCAAACATCACTAACTGCATCCCTACTGATGTTCCCATAATGAAAATATTTTTGGGTAAAAAGAAGCAATAAGGCTGCCCAGTATGCCCTGTTGATATGCTAAAGTATGGAGAATTTATTGACTGTGGAAATATTTGGTAAAACTGATAAATGAGATGCAAACCACTTTTTAATTAAGTAAGAATTGCTTTTAATATTGCATCTGGATCACAAGAATTTAAGGCACATTAACAAAAGATACTAAAATTTAAAGCAGCACTCATGTGCTTCTATTCCTATTTATTACTGATCGAGAATGAATGAACACAAAACCAATTCCACTACTGCTAATAATATTCTCCACTACTACTAGCAGAAGCCATAAAGACAGACTGTTAGTCTAGCTGGAAACTATCAGTACAATGCACACCAGAGTCCTATCCAATAAACCTGAGCTGGAGCTCAGGACTCTGCGCTATCAACTGACCAAATGACTCGCATATGGAAAAACTCAACCAAGCACCTCTCACTAATGTCTTGTGACTGCACCACTTTCCATCCAAAAGACAGACAGCATGGCTTGCCTTTTTACAGAAAAATGTACAGAATAAGCAGGAAGCACACCCCAAATAATAATCAAATATTTAAGTATGCTTCAGTAGCTACATTAAAAAAAAAGGAAAACCAAAATCAATAAATTCAGTTTAATTGCCAACACTCTGGGAAGGATCAAGTACCAGAGATTTGGGAAATAGCAAGACAGCAAACAACACAAGCCTCCTAAATTTGTGCTGCTTTATCCTGTTGAAGGATAAAAGTCATGCAATAAGGACACAAGGACAAAAAGGACAACGACACCGAATACATTCCAGACACACACATATTCAAGAGCAGGTAAAATCTCGCATGCCAAAAGACACACACTTGCCTCCAAAGAACTGAGAGCAGACATAACTACATCTCTGTTGTCATCCTTGAGCCGTCCAAAAATTGCTTCCTCTATGAAAGCCTGATCAAAGCCTTCCTGAAAAAAATAAAGGAAAAGAGAGTCAAAAGGAAAAAAATCATTTGTTGATAGAACAGTTTACGGGCTTTTAATGAAACGTCTGAATTCTAGTGTAAGAGAAGTGGCAATATCATCTAAATTAAACTGCACAGGCACACTAACTTTCAACAACAAAAGAGAGAAAACTAGAAATATTCATTAGCTTGGATTTTATCTTAGAATGAAAACATCTTAACAAGAACTATATCCAGACTCTAGAATATGGCAAAATGGTGACAGAAGCCTACTGAGAACACCATGAAAAGCAGTAAGGATGACATAGGCACAGTTTAACATACCACTCATCTTTAACTGGTAAGTCTGGCAAAAAGATTTTTGCAGGCATTCTATGTTAAGTCAGTTCTGTAAGTGAGCGATTCAGACACAAACCTCTGAAGTTTCAATAACATCTTTCAAATGCTGAAGAGCCAGGACCCGCACAGCAGGCTGAGGATGATTCAAACTCAGAAGAAGGGAGGTATCAGAGTCTTCCAGAAACTGAAACACAAATTTCACAGTGATCCCATTGCATGTTAAAAATACTTCAAATATACATAAGGATAATGGGACACATTCTTATAGCAATTTTTTGTACCAGAAGAAAACCTGCATAATCCAGACATAGAAAGTTAAAACTACAGTACAATGATGTTGTACAACTGTTTTAAATTTGTCTTCACTATTGCAGACAGTTTTTGGAAGATAGCTGGAAAAGTACAGTAAGCCAGAAACCACTGTGTCCTAGAAAAGCATTACACTTATCTAAGGATTCTGAGAAAGCTCTAGTGACAATGTCAGTGTGACAGAGCACAGACAGAACTGTTAAAAGGGCATCCCTGCTAGTCCAATTGCGTGCTCTTATCTCAGGAACCTTAAAAGCTGGAAGAGAGTCATATGCCTTTCTTCTGCATGCCTTATTCTTCTATCAATCCACTTGTTACTCAGACACAGAATCTGCACCTTTGTTAAATCAGTACAAAAATACAGGATGCGCTTCTTTATGTAGTTTGTCATATTTTCCTAAGTGCTTTCATTCTTTCAATCATTGCAAACAACATAATACTAACCATATCTTATAATAAATTCCTTGGCCAGATCTGTTGCAGTAATGGTTTTTCTGAGGCTGAGTTTCAATTGCTCTTCAGAAATGGCACAGGAAGAACTCTGTGGTCACTCTATTCTTCCATGTTACTGACTGTAAACATTCATAAAATCAGCACAAGGAAAAGGACGAAGCCATCTTTTCTCAACAGTGATAAAGCTGTTTGCCAGCTTTCCCAAAACAGACACCTCTGACACTGAGGACATCCTTGAGTAAGATGAGGCCTTGCTGGGCACCACTGTGTTGGCAGTACTGACCACTACAGTGCATGTGACCGCCGTGTTTCTAAGCAAAAAAATTACTGGTAGTAATTGGAGCTGGTGAAAATGTATCTACTTAAACCATGGAAAAAAGCTCATACTTGTGAGTCCTTATGATAAATAAAAACTTAAAAGATCTGACAGCTTTTATTTTACCACAGTTTTGACCAAGCTCCTCCCCAAAATACTTAATCAAGTTGGGTTCTTTTTTTTTTTTTGATTTGGGTTTTTTCCTTTTTTTGTGGGAATGGTAGACATTTTATTTATAAGAAGGAATAGAGAGCAGAACTCTGTCAAAGATCAGCCTTCTGACAGTATAACCATACAAGAGCTAAAATCACAATCCTACCTACCTTGTACTTGCCACAGCTTAATGAAAGAGAAATAAATTGATGGAAAAGATTTTGGTCAGCCTCATCTGTGCAATCTTCCAGGTGCTTCTCCAACACAGAGTCTAAGGCTTTAGGATACCTGCCAAAAGACAAAATCATCAATATTTTCTGCAGGGGATTACAGAAAAACATATTTACAAGAGAAACACAAGGAAAACCAAGGAAACTGAATACATATGTATTCATCTGAACCAGATATTTTAAGTGGCTTTGCAAAGGCAATCAACAACCCTTTTGTCTTAACACAGATGAATGACATACAGGATACACTATGACACATAATGAGCAGAGAAGGTCATGCCACAAAGTAAAAAGCTGTACAAAGCCAATAGGTCTGTGTCCATGTATTACAGTGATAACAAAATATGTAAGGACAGATCAGTAAATCAAAATCTGGACAGAGATTAGGAGTCAGTTATTCCTTTTGTATCTGTTTCAGCAAGATTACTGTGCTTACTACACCCAATAATCCAAGATCATAGCTGACATCACCACTCTACAGACAGTGGGTCTGTCATAGAAAAGCGGAACTTACTTTCTCTCAAGAAGTCTGATAAGAGGAAGGATCTTTTGATTGAGTGCAGCCATTTTGGTGGGATTAGATCCAATCTCTGTACCACGGGAGATAAACTCTTCAAGAAACTTGCTAAAATTACAAACAAAAGGAAAAGCCACCATGTTTTGCATGGTAGCATTTTCATTACTGTTATGAAGGACAGTACTTAACAGGTTGGGATTAATATACACTATTTACTGCAAGTACAGATTTGCTTCTGGCCTGAAGTTTCATTGTCCCACAGCTACTCCCACAAATGCTTAAAGAATGGCTCTCCTGGGTGACTGAGCATTTAAATTTCAAAATCCATACGTGAACTTAACTTATGAACTCAGAAAAACATACTCATATAATCCTAATACCATTGTCAGACATATTTATTATTAAACCAGAAGTGACAGCAGTACTGCATAATAAAAAGAACTGAATCAACTCACGAAGCCAGCAGGCAATCTAAATCCTTTTCCAGTGGTATACTCTCAAGAATAGTTTGAAGATGCTTGATGTAAATGTCATTTTCTATCTCTTCAGATTCTTCTTGCTCCTCTAAGGACAACCATGAAAGATGAACAATAGTTAGAGAACAGCCCCTTCACACTGATTAAAGCAAACAGCTTTAATCATCAGGCATCATCCTCTGGTGAACCAAGCACACAACTTGAAGGCCACAGCACTCATTGATTACTAGCACTAACTCTCTGTGATCCATTAGCAATGCTTCAGCCAAGGTTGTTAAAATGCCAAAGCCTGGACTGCTACTAATAAATTCAAGCACGCTTTGGAATGTTCCAGACCTGCTGCTAAAAGCTGTGCCAGCAACTTCCCTACAGCATTCCTTGGTGTGAATCTGGACCTTTTTAACAGAAGAGCT
This sequence comes from Erpornis zantholeuca, assembly GCA_013400515.1. NCBI lineage: Eukaryota > Metazoa > Chordata > Aves > Passeriformes > Timaliidae > Erpornis > Erpornis zantholeuca. The sequence continues at coordinate 22,960 of VZTN01034047.1, read as the reverse complement.
TTCCCAGTCGTGATGCAGCAGCTCCAAGGCCACAGTGCAAACAGACTCACTAGTGCAGACACAGGCTGCAATGGCATGCCAGTCAGCCTCGCTGCCCCAGACTGCTTCCAGGCACGTTTAATTCACTGGGTAAACACAGCTGTCCCCTAATTAAACCACATATGGAGTACACGCGACCTACCCAAGAATGATTTCACAGTACTACAATACACCTCTAAGAGTCAGAAAAGAAAAAAAAAACAAACAAAAATCAACTGGAAAACCAAGAAGCAAACACACAAAAGCTCAATCAGGTCTTCACACATATTGGCAGAATTTCAATGGAAGAAGCAATTGCACAGCTGCAACATTTACCACAGTTATCTGCCCTTAAGGCTAATACCAGGTTTGAAAAGAACCTGGGCTAACTTACCTGTATCACTTTTCACAATGGTGTGAACAAGGTGAGGCAAGAGGTAGCGGAGAAGAGGAGAGATATCATAACCTGCTGACAGGCCTTGCAAAAGCGTTCCCAGCTCTGGGGTTTTGCACAGATAATTAAACGGCCTGCAAAATGGAGAGGGGGGAAAAATAAAAGTATGTACGCTCATCTGGGTTACAAACACTTTCAAAACCATGCAGACTCCATGAGGATTCAATTTTCAGCATCAGGTAACGGCCCTATTGCAAGCAAACACTGAAAAGATTCAAAGGGCTCCCCTTCCTTAATGCCAGAGGTTTATTGGCACATTTATTATCCAAGAAGAAAAGAGGGTACTGCCAGTCATGTTGAACACAGCTGAGGCAATGCCACAGTGAACTTACCTACACTACCTTTGTTTTTTACAAAGTTGGTAGTACAAGAAAAAGTACTTGTATGAGTTGCAGGAAGAGATATCCTCACACTGCAATGAGCATGTCTATCCTCCGGCAGCAGCAAAAGGGATGGGAAGTAACCATGCAATGAGAGATCCTCTGAATAGAAGCCATTTCCATTTCTGCTAACACAAAGCTTCATCTTGTCTCCTTTTGCACCCACCTGGCTGGCTGCTGCATGCATCAAGCATGCCTCTCCTTAGCTCCCCACACCTGCACTTTTTAACCTATGACAGTGCTCAAGTATCTGGAAGGTAATCACTCTATATAGCCCTCATAAGATTTTTCCTATTGGAATACCCCTCTCTGCCAGCAAGAAAATTTCCTGTAGCATGTGGGACTGTGTTCAAATGCATGTTAACAGCACAAGCCAATTGTTCCAGGGCATGGCAAACAGATGGATGGGAATGCAACTACCACATGTTCCTCCAGGAGAGCACCTCACCTGAAGTGATACGAAAGAAGTGGTGGTATAGAAGCATTTACACTTCAGGCATTAAACTACACAAACTCAAAGCCCTTCTACTGAAGGGGCAGAACTTTTTTTGCACTTTCCAAAAACCTCTTACTTGACAGGGCTCAGATTTGCACATTGACATCAACTCCTTACTAAGAGAAAGAGCAGGAGAAGGACCAAGAGACGACCAACTTGCACCACTGAGACTCCTTTGCTATAGTGAGAGTTATTCAAATTTTCAAAGTAAGCCAGAGGAACTTCCGAGCCCTTTGAAATGTCAACTACCAAAACTCCTGAGAGTGAAGTATCCCTTTAATGATGAGGATATAAAAAAATTCAAATTATCGAAGTGTAGTTTGGAATTTTAAAAAGAGGGAAAATTTGATTCGTGTAGACTTACTTTTTCCCAAGTTTATCTCCTTTCTGAGTTTGTAGAAGTAGGTTCAAGCAAGCCAGCCCATCCCTGATTAATGAGGGCACTTTAAATAATGTCTTGCTTATCTGCACCATCAAGGAATGCACCAAGGAAGTCTCCACTGTCACTTTTACTGTCATCTGGCAGATTATCATATATGATGCAGCTCTGTAATCCTGTACAGAGGATTTCAATCCCTAGAAAAAGAGATAAAGGTGAATTTTTAACACAGAATAACACAAAAGAGTACATTAACATAAAAATAATTTTTATACTGCCATCCACGTAATCACACTATATTCTTTTCCATGTGTTAACCTTTAAGGTATTTATAAACTCAACTTTCAAGAAGAAAAAGCTGTCATGCAGGGTGCACAGATAAAAAGACAGAATTATTAACTACTACTCTGTTTGTTAACAAAGCAACAATCCTGGAGTAAAGAGGATATTAAAGCAGGCAGTCTACCCTGACTCCATTTCCTCACGATTTAGTATGACAAATCTCAAAGCAAAGACATTTTTCAAAGTGTGTGTCTGTTTCTCACAGCTCCATTCCTCATGCAGAGTAGGAAATAGTTCTTAAAGTGCTCATCTGAGGTGTGAAGAAACATTATTTCCCAGGACCCTCACCTGCCTGAGGTTTCAAATCAGGCTGAGTGGTACAATATGTATCATACAGGATGTCTCTCTTGGATACCTGCAGGACACAGTACACTTCATCACACAGGAAGGAAACACAGCTTCACCTACCTTTTGGATGTAAGGGAGCAGCAGAGAGACCATAGTGTCTGTTATCTTCTCTGCAGCTCCAAGAGCTGACACAATGGTGGAAGCATAAAACACAAGGAGAACTCTCAGTTGAGCTGAATTGCCAGGACACTCTGAAAAGACCTGGATCACAGAAAAAAATCAGTTGTTCAGACAACAGGGCAGGTGGAAATGCATATATGGTTTCCCTCAAATCACCAGAATCTTAGAGCTCCAGCCTGTAAGCTCCACCAGCTCCTGCTGGCACAACTTAATTCATCACCTCTCACAGCAGCAACCCTCACCAGAGGCTACTGCTCCTCCTCACAGACACAGCAGATGGAAATGGGTGCCAATGTAGTTAATCAGAATAAGGCAGCCAAAATCACTTGTGGTCTTGGTGTACACTGCTCAAGACTCAGCTGGATGGCCAAGAAGCTAACTGGTATATGTTTAAAACCTCCTTCTACACCTATGAATAAACTCTGTTATTGCATGTGCTTTGCTTAGTTTGACAGCAGATGCCTCCCAGTTCTCTAAATAACTGGAACTGTCATACATCTTACCCTTTTGAGACTATAGAACTAGCCCTCTATTTGACATTAGCTGAAAAAAACAAGTAAATTTGCCCACCTTGTAACATACTCAATTTTAAGTTCTCAATTACATTTGAAGTATTTGAAGATGTGTATTTAAAACACCCAAGACAACCCCCAGAAGAGACACGGAAATTCAGAGCACAGTTACAAATTAATACCATGAATTTGTGAAAGAAATTAAGACAATTAAGTACTCTGAGGCAACACAGTATGTTATATAGTATTACCAAATTGTTTTGTCATGGCTCACTGGTACTCAGCTATTTCCTTATAAGAACTTCTGGCAGGCTGTCATCTTCACAAATTATAATAAAAGAAATCATCATATTGTTTACTGATAAATGATTCATTTTACCCTTTGATATGTAGTTCAAAATACTAAGAAATAGCACACTACTATACAAATATGGGGAAGACAAAGTGACAAAGAACAATGTTCTAGAATAAATGAATGACCTTGACAGATTTTGCCACCAGCCTGCAGATGAAATCCATGAAATCCAGGTCTTTGTAGCAGTGTGTAATGACAGTACCCCTTGCCAGTGGGACTCCAGGTTTCTTTACACAGTGAAAAAAAGTAAAATTAGAACACTCAGAGTAAAGCAAAGCACAGTAAGTAAAAATTACTATAATCTCTAAATTAATCCTACCAATAATTAATACAATTTAAATTGAAATAAGTAATGGATATCCACACACTGCTCTAGAATGTTTTGAGTCTACATTAAGACAGATGATGAAGAGACTTACATTTACCCTACATGTAAATAAACATAAATTTTAGTAATTGATGTAGCGTCCCAGCAGTAGCAAATACTTACACCTTAAAAGCATGCTTTAACTTGGCCAAAATGAAGGTAATTACAGTCAAAGCTTTTTAGTATCAACTTCATCTCTAAAGAAAGGTAACAGAGACAACATGGGGGCATCCAGGCTCCATTCCTGTAATTAAACCTTTCAGTACAATTCTACAACTAACCACATAAATTGGTGGACCATATTCATAAGCAGAGTAAAAGAGTCAAGATATTATTAAATGAAGTCCCTCAAGCTCCTCCTATCTTGCATCTGTTAAATACTTTACCCTTATTGGATCCATCCAATGCCACTTATGAGTTGGGCTTTTTATATCTAAAAGTTGAATAACTCTCACAAATAGATTAGTCTCATGATATGGCAGAACACAACCAATCAAACTGTCTTGATTGTAGAGATGAATGTGAAACCTAAGGAAAAGAACATACATATGGAGATAAGAAGTATCTGGAAGACAAAAAGGAAAAAAGATCCATCCACATTCTTCTCCGAATACCTTGTTTACTTGCTTTTAAGCAAGACCTGACATGGTTGTCATACTGACTCAGATCTATGGTCCACCTACAGTCCAGAAACTCAAGGTGGCCACCAGCCTGTGTGTGCTAGAAGAAAGAAACAATGCTAACACTTCTCTTCCCTCACTGTCAACCTGTATGACTAAAATTTACCTTAATTTCTTCTGCATAGATTTCATATTGAAGCAGATATTACAATAATCTAGTATGAATCTCAGTATAACAGATGTCTAAAAAATTGTGATTCAAAGGCTGTATCAAGAAAACCACCCACTCTTTCATGGTAAGTACTACACTTTCTGTATTTGAATAGGTTAATTTTTATAAATAAATATAGCATCACTTCACAAAATACTTAGTTGCTTTTTTCTTCACACCTTCTAACAAAAGCTTGAAATAAGAATAGTTAGGGTTCATGGTTCACAGTTAATGTTGAAAATTTTCTATTTTACAAAGCCCACTTCTAAAAGCACAACACACAGGTGCCTCTCTATGCCTTCTGTAAGATGCCTAGGGCTGGGCAACTTTGGTGAAAGCTAGGCAATGAAGTAATTGCTTTTATACATAGTACCATGACAGGTTAAAATTTTCACAGAAATTTTTCAAAAGAGAGAACTCTAATTGGCAAAGAAGAGCACCCAGCCCCATAAATACTAATCCCAAATGCACATTATTAATATTTTGACCAGTATTTTCAGACAGCTAAAGTAAAATTATTCAAAGTTTTTGTCATTGGAGAGAAATAAATCTTGCATTTCTAGGCTTATCTATTGACATGTAGGATATTCAGTGGACTACCTGTGAATCAGCCATTCAAGGCACTTCTGGGCTGGCTTAAGCATAAAGTAAGGGGACAGATGAATGAGGAATGATGAAATATTCTTATTCAGCTGCTGATTTACTGCTTTAGTCTGAACACTGCGTTCAAGGCCTTTGGATGTGGAACTAAACAAACTGGACTGGAACTCTTCAAATGAAGGATCAATCCCCATCAGCTCTTCTAAGCCAGTGCATCCTGTGGGGAAATAAAAATAAAAATGGGAGGGATAACAGAACAGTTTTGTTCTGCAGTCCTACCTACCTCCTCACGGCCATATCCAACTTTTTTGCTATACTGGTATAGGTCATCCTCACCAAGCAAACCAAAACAAACAGTAAAGACACCTAAGATCAAAACTTTTAATACACTTGAAGTATTTGTTAACTGACAAAGAAAACCAACATTAGCAACTATCAGGAGAGTGCTCTTGCAGCAGTGAAGGTTGACAGCATCCTGGGTTGTGCTGTCCCTGAGAGCACGGCCAGCAGGCTCAGGGAGGGGGGAACTGCCCTTTCTATTTGTGAGCTGCAGCTGGAGTAGTGTGTGCAATTTTGAGATCATCAGTGGAAGAAAAATATTCCTATATGGATGTGAGTCCAGCAGAGGAATGCTGAGATGGTCTGGGGACTGGAAAACAACATAAAAGGAAAAGGAGGAACTGGGTTTGTTCAGCCTGGAGAGAGCCAAAAGGAAAGTTCCTGCTGACTGCAACAACTTAGCAGGATATAGTGTGGGTTATCAAGAAGATGGAGCCAGACTCTTCTCACAGATGCACAGTGGAAGGATGGGAAGGCAACAGTTGCAATCTGGAACATAGGAAATTCAAATCCAATGTATAGATTTTATTTTTTCTAACAGAGGAGTAGTCAAACACTGAATCAGAGATCCAGTATTGGATCAGAGACCACAAAAACTCCATCCCCAACCTCAACCAAGCAGTTCTAGAGGAACTATTTAAGAAACTAAAAACATACTCTGTGTTGCATCAAATATGTATCTACAGTCCTGTTACTTAAAACCAGTACATGATATCTAGCTGCCTGGTTTTATAAAACAAGAGTACCACATTCCTAGATAAAATTTTATACAAAAATGGAAAGGGATAAAGAATGAAGAATTTGATGCTTGCCAATACAGCAAAGGCTACTGCCACTTCACATTATTTGTGACCATAGTGTTACCCAAGAGCAGGGCATCAGCATGTTTTCATGAAACACAGAATTCAGATCAGAAGGGACCTTGGGATATTTCCAGTTCCAGGCCCTGCTCAAAGCAGGGTTTAAAGGGTCCCCAAAATTGGACCAGGTTGCTCAGGGCATTATCCTGTCAGGACTTTTATTTCCAGGCACAATCTCTCTGGACCATCTTGTTAACTGCCTGACTGTCCTCAAACTGTAAAAGCTTTTATTTTATCCAGTTTGAAATCCTATTGTTTCAACGTGTGCCCAATGTCTTCTATCCTCCAGCCATACCTTCCTGTGGACCGCCTGGTCTGGGAACCCCCTCAGAGGTAATGGCAGGCTCCTCCGAGACCCATCTAAAGCCTTATCCAGACTGAATGAGATCAGAGACATTCCTCCCACCAACTTTCTCTTATTGGACAAATTCTCTAGTCCTTGAGCATCTTGGGGATCCCTGACTCTTCTCCATCACCTTACCCTTATGTGCCCAGAAACGTACTCCTAGAGGCACTGCTCCACGGTTTTCCCAAGGACTGGAGTGATCCTGACTAGCCTGCAGCTTTTTGAATTATTCTAATTATTCTTTTGGCCTTTTTTGAATACGGGCTTGCCTTTCCTATTTATTTTTCTCCAGATTTTTTTTTTTTTTTTTTTGTGAGAGATTGTTTTTAAAACCAGTGGCATCTAAGCAGCCAAACTCACCGATGGCAAAAAAAGTGTCCCTGTCAATAGTCGCGGCTTCCCTGCAGGTGAAGAGCAGCGATGCCACCTCGCTGCGGTCCAGGAGGCTGGGATCATTCTGGGGAAGCGCCAGCCGCTTCAGCTGCTCCGCCAGGG
>VZTN01034046.1:1586-32303 GCA_013400515.1 Erpornis zantholeuca | reverse complement strand
TTTTTTAAGTTCTCAAATTAAGAAAATTTTTAAATAAGAATCCTTATTTAAGAGTCTTAATTGTGGCTTTCCTTGAGCTGTGCATGTCACTCCTTTTCTAGCAGAGGTAGTTCTCCCACAACTACTTCAGCTTCAATTATTTTACCACAACTCCTGCAGAAGATTTGAAATTAAAAAAAATATGCTTTTGAAGGGTAATCTTACAAATAACTGTCTATAAATAGCTGTTAAGTGAATGATAGCATCAGATTTGGCTCAGTATCTTAGTGTGGGGTGTATGTTCAATATCTGTCTACCGCCCTTCTCTGGAATCTCATTGCTCCCATAAGGCTGTAGTATTACATATTTTTTATATTATAACATAATATTTTATAAATACATATGTATAGCAATTATTCATTTAAACAATATAGTATTAGTGAATGATTAAAAAGTATTTGAAGTACAGAAAATTTACTACCTGTATATTCCATTGTTTCTACATAAAAATAAAAAGGGACTCACAAATAGCAATTTTAAATAGCTGAGACATTCTGAGCTACAAATTTTAGACCCAGAGGAATATGGATTTTTTTTCTTCCACTTTAGCTACTAATTGTGTCAGGTGAATAAGTCTGTCTTATTATTAGCCATGTTTTGAAGAACATGAAGCCTGTTTCACAGGGGATAATTTATCAGTATTAGCATACTTCAGTTTAATGTCAAAATTTAAACACTATTAAGAGTCATGTCTGAGATTATACTCTTTTACCAATCAATAATTGGTTTTAAGATTTGAAACCATGGCAGCTGCATGGCATCACCTTAATTTCCTAAATAACATAATGACACAGTCTGTTAGTGATACTGGCACGGCAGCACTAAACTCCAGTTTTCCTTCACAGCAGCTATATAAAAGAACACCATTCCATGTAATAATTCCATTGCATGTAACTTGGTTCAAAGTTACTTTAGTGGATAGGGCAGGATACTATTCAGTCTTGGGATTTGTGCCTCTAACAGAAGTCAGAAACTAATATCTATCTTAAAAGAACCATAAAACTCCCTGTAAATTTGAATCTGGGGTATCAGTGACCTTCTCCTACTTGATCTTTATTCCTTGTCCTCTCCTCTCCCAGAAAAAGGTCTAGGATAGAGAATGGTATCGTCAGTTAAAGTTATCTCCTCAAAAAACCATGGGGGAGGAAAGGAAGTAAATCCCTACTTTCCTTCTAAGTTAGTGGATTATAACAGACACTTTGGACTAGAAAACCAGAGATGAAACAGATTGGTTAAACTTGGATGATGTGTTTCTATTTCAAGTCTGTTCAGAAGCAGACATGCAAGTGTTCAGAGAAAAGTGCTTTGAAACCAAGGGTATGAGACATCATCTCAAATATTTTTGCTCTTTCAACATGAAGTAAATCCCCTTACAAAACCATACGAGTTTGCCTGTATCAACCACAACTTATGCAACATGTTTTTCTACTGACCTGAAAGACCAAAGTTTAGCAAAGCAGGTCCAGCCTTGCAGTTTAGTTGCGTGAATGTCTATCCTGATCTTAGTTAACCAGTGCAAAACTTAACTCCTTCACCAAGGCTGAATATTAAGTTTCTTCTGCAATTCTGTCCTTACCACTCTTCATAATTTTATCTCAAAACATGAAAGACCCACTGATTTATATAACACTGTAGCTGCTAATTTACATTTTAAAGTCAGATTTTATTTTAGGCCTTTGCAATTCATTGGATCAGGAAAGGGTAAAAAACTAAAACACATTTCATTTTGAATGGAAATCAGAAGCTAAATACTATGATACTTCTATTTATCACAACGTTTGAGTTCAAGACAATCTCAATATAGCAAAGATCCCTAGCTATTTCTTTCTTTTACAGGTTACACCAAAAGTCCTGCAGTATATTTCTGTTTGTAGTCTATTTTGTTCTTTTCACATACAGTTCCAGTTCGCTCCATCAGTTACTTACATTCACCAACTTTAATCTGCTATTGGGATTAATGAACAACATCTGCCACAGTGACTTCCCAGAATTCCTGGAGCTTTAAACACTTCCATTTTTAAATAAGTCATACCATTAAGCAGAAAAAAAGGAAAGGGATCTCTTGCTGTATTTCATATCCTGAGTCTATAGAGATCTGAAAAAGAGATTTCATATGTAACAGTGACCACAGCAAAACAAACCTCCATTGTTGCCAAATAGTTGTTATCCTAGAGAAAAATGTCACCCATTCAAAAATCTAATATAGCTGTACCTGATGAGCAAATTTTGCTTCAAAGAGGCATTATATGTACTGTATTTGAAAGTAAATATTTTATTCTTGTGGCATCCGAAATATATTTGCAGTATACAAATTTCCTAAGTGAAACAACAGAATGGGAATATTTATTTAATGTGTTGACACTCTGAGCGCTGAAGCAGAGCAGGATGGGTTAAAGTAATAAACACACTAGACCTGAATAACGTAACTGATTCCACATTCTAAACAAATTTATATAGTTCCATGCTTCATAAATCAATTCTATCCTTTCCTGTTCCAACTCTGAAATCTATTCTTAATTTCAAATGGTGTTTTCTGAGTTCTATATTTCATAACCTTTCCATGTAAATTATTCTCTCTCCATGTCCATCTTCTGTATTACTTGCCCTTTATAATTTTCTTAGATTTTTTTTGCTCGAGCTGAATTGCTATTCACATAATAATCTCACTGACCTGTTATTTTTAAATTGTTTCGGAAGAAATATTTGAGAGTAATCAATAGCAGAGTTTTGAATGTCATTGGTTATCTTTGATTGAATCCATGAGGCACGTAGTGTATTTTGTTCCAGGAGTGAATCAGCTCAACTTTTCAGTTTTGGTTCAAATAATTGTGTTTACAAATGTCTATGAATATATTTCATTTAAATGAACTCTCTGAGGGAACAATCTGCTAGCAAACCCTTGTTTGATAATACTCAGCGAAGGGAATGCAGAAAGTTACAACTGAAGAAGAAGAAGATAATTTTATTTACAATTTTGAACGTGCATGCATGGCTGTGTTTTTATTATTTTCTCTGTTCTAGTTTCAGCTAATGAAAAGAGATAAGCCTGTATATCAGAATTTTTTTCTGTAGGTGCAGGAACTACCAGTATAGCAGTCTGTCAGGAATACAAGTTTCCCATTGGCACTTGTCAAATCAGCTTTCAAGTATTATAATAATAAACATTATTACCCAATAATATATGCAATAATCACCAATTCAAAGCTCCATTCCAATCTGTGCAAATAGATTCTGAAATATGCAATATCACATCCCAAGGCAATTCTATATTTAGCATAATAAATGTTATAATAATCCAAGGTCATTAAGAACAGCCATTTAAATAACATTAATCCTTGGTTTAAAAGTTGTCATAGATATTTGGAATCTAACTCATCCTCTTATATTAAATTCTGACCTGAGTAGTTGGAAAAAAGTACAGTGAGACTACATGAAGCAACAGGAGTATCTGGAAATATTTCTCCTCTTCATTGGCACAAAGAAGCTGCTGGAAAACTTACAGATGCACAAATGTGAAAAACCATAGACTGTAGAAAATCAAGTTAGACAGCTGGCATTGACCAAGGGCCTGATCCCAGCAACTACAATGCCAGGTCACTGGGGTAAATGAGAATTATTTGCTGTGGGGTTTTCCTCATTAAACAAATTAACAAATAAGTTTCTTTTGCCATCAGCTGATGCTGCAATGAGCAGAAAGCTTTGAAAAAAGTTGTGATATGGAGGTCGTCGAAGTTTTCAGAGCCATGCAGAAACAGTAATGAGAAGAGCTGATGTGCTTTTTTATAGGATATGTAACATCAGTCTTAATGATTTCTGACATTGCAGTCTTTCTATTACGAGAAAAAGGATATCAACCAACCAAACAAAAACCAGTTCCATGTCTTTTCTTTTAAACCTGGTTCAAGTGTTCCTCATTAAAAGCACTTGAAGGACTGGTTAAAAAGCATGTAGTCAACACCTTTAACTGAAGAAGTCAACATTTGTTTTGGACAAAGTGTTGCAAGAAAGCTGTGGCCCAGCTGGAGGAAATCCAGTGATGAATAACAGGTAAGATCAACAGTCTGAAAATCATAATTATGAGGATAGACAGGAAGAACAGTTACTGTTTAGTCTTGAGAAGGGTATGAAAAAGGAAAATATGTCTATAGTCATCAAATGTGCAAAGTATTGCTACAAGGAAAAGAAGTATGGAAAAATCCATGCTCCATATCTCACTTGGGAATAAGACTAGCTAAAGTGATTTAGATTAGACATTACCAAAAAAATTTGAAATATTAAACATTAAAACAAAAATATTAAAAACCTAAATAACAAAAAAAGTAATCTCTGGAAGATTCTGGGTTACCCATTAGAGATTTTTATGAACAGAATTGGCAAACAATGGTAGAGAATAACAAATATAGAGGCAGGTGCCAATTTACCCTAGGGAAGAATCTGTCCCTGTAGCAAAACTCTTTTGGATCATCTGTGAAACAAATACTGTCTCTCTCCCTCTCTTGAAACCAGTGCTTGCTTTGCTTCGGATATAAAGAGATTTTTTAAAAATCCACCACAACTATAATGTTTTCCAACTTCTTTCAGTTGGAAGCTCATTTTTATTATAATTTCTTTGGATCATGATATGTAAAGAAATAGAATTCTACTGTGTTTTGTGCTGGGAATATTTTGTGGAATTCCATAGGAAACTATGCTTCAATACAGACATTTCAAGTTATTTCTGCTCTGATGTCTACTCATGGGCAGTAAAGACTGCATGTTTACTTGTCTAACTTTAAAGCCTAAAACTGTTGTGTAAGTCCACAATAATCAATTTACGTTCCTTTCAAATCTTTTGGACAGAAATAATCACTTACACAGGACAATCCATCTTGTCCCAACTAAAATGCCTAAAATATCTAAGACAGGCCAGGCCAGATTTCCTGCAGAAGTGACCACATATCTCTGACTTTTCAGAATTCCAGGATAACCACCTTGTATTTAAGTAGTAAAATCTTAAGACACCTGAAATTTTCTACTGCTATCCCTCTACGTTGGATCCTGTGTCTCTTTGAACCACCTCCCCACCTTGTCTTCACCCAGGTGATTTACTTTAATCTCAATGTATGTTTATAAATGGTAAAATGAACAGAATGACACATGCTGAACAAACAAAAATCCTGTCCATATGAAATAAATTCTAAGATTTTTTTCCCAGAGGAATGTTTTTACCAATCTGCAGCTGTAACATAAATGTCTTTGTGGGGTGCTCACATGATCCACACATGGGGCGATCTAGGTGGCCGCAGCTCTTAAGGCAGGACTGTGATTCTGTGGGGTGTGATGTGCACAGAACTGACAGGAAGGGATCCACACAAACCATAGAAAAGACCTCTCAGATGACAGAGTCCAAATACTAACACTGCCAAATCTGCCACTAAACCATATCCCTAAGCACCACATCCGTATCTCTTTTAAATACTTCCATGGGTGGTAACTCTAGCACTTCCCTGGGTGACCTGTTCCTGATCTTTGACAACTCTTTCAGTAAAGAACTTTTTCCTAATATCCAACTGAAACATCCAGTGGTGCAACATGAGGTCACTTCCTTTTGTCCTGTTACTTGTTACTTGGAAGAAAACACCAACTACTACCCTGCTACAACCCCCTTTCAGGTAGTTACAGAGAGCAATAAGGTCTCCCCTGAGCCTGAGTTTCTCCAGGCTAAACAATCCCAGTTCTTCTCAGCTGCTTGTCCTCCAGACCCTTTGCTAGCTTCATTGCTCCTCTCTGGACATGCTCCAGGGTTTCAACGTTACAAGAAGTTGTAACCACGTAACAAAAGAAAGGCCATTAACAGCCAGGTTATCAAGAGAATTAATGAGGGGAGGAGAAATTCTGAAAAGTGGCAAAGAAGGAGCATGAAGAGTTGGCAGGTGAGGCAGCAGCCTATGGCTGGAAAGAGGACATGTGCAGGGATGCACACCAGGGTGGGGAACATTTCCCACCGGACAGTGACAGCGAGGAGCTACCTGGGGACTGGGACGTGCTGGGGAAGGAAGGGGAGGGTGTCTATCTGGGGTGATTTATGGGGGCTGGGAGATATGTCACTGTTTATTAATTCTCTCTAAGTGTCTGGTAACATGATTTATCTGTTATATTACCAATATTGATCCCAAGTCTATAGTTCACTGTGGGTTAATTACATATCATTAATAAATTAATATAATGTTTCGATTCTGATTCTGGCCTAAGTTATGTGAACTCACTTGTTTTTTCCTGGTGTCTGCCTTTCCTGGGCAACGATGCTTAGCAACCATCTAGGATTTGGAGTGGATTACTTGTACATGGCAGAAATAATAAAAAAAAAAGTTTGTCAGGAATTCTCAGAACTTTAAAATGTTTCAAATTTTGTATTGGAATAACTAGAAGTCTCACAAAGTAGCCTGCAAGACTAGGGAAAATAAAAGGAATTACTTCCACATTTCTCTCATCTATATTCACAATATTATTGTACTTTATTTTTTTATGAATATATATTATTAATCCCCAACATTGATATCAATACACACTACTAATAGAAATAGAACTACAGCTTTGTCTTAGGCATGTATGCTGGTGAGTTTTCTTTTGTATTTCTGGCATATTTTCACTTCCAGTTTTTAAGATGATTTCTCTCGGGGGATGATTTTATTTGATCCTCTTATTCATAGTGCTCATCCAAACTTAGGAATCTGGAATGGGGGAAAGGGGAGGGGGAGCACCCAAGATTTTTTTTATTTCTGAAATGAAAACCAGACCTGTTCAAAGTTTTGACTCATAGTTGAAGAAAAAACATACTTTACCACACTCCAAAGGAAAAAAAAACAAGGCTTAAATTGCTATAATGATAATTACTTTAATTGAAAACCCCAACCCCAAAAAATCCCCAAACAAACAACAAACTCACGAAACCCCAATGAAATTAAAACAAGCAGAATAAGAGATGCTTTTCCAAACTCTATTTTCCACAGAATAACAAATAAATGATTAAAGGCAGGATTAAGGTCCTTCCACATTTCAGTTTCTAGCTGTGATAATATATCAGTCATCTGTGTAGATTTTATTTACATGTGCATAATCTGCATACATATTTATATATACACACCCAGAGGTATACACACCCTGGAAATGAAGGCAGGGGAGAAAGACCGTTAAGTTCAGAGGAAGCATGTTTAACAAATAAATGAATAAATAAATAATCTTCAATATTTGTGGAAAGAGAAATGGAAAATTGCTGTGCAACCCTTCCCTTATGTCATATTTTCCTAGCCCTCCTGGAGGTGTTGGTTAAGGAGTGCTGAAGATCATGCAAAGTAAACCTTTAGAAAAACTATAATGAAGTCATACTGTAGACACCTATTTCACACTAATGCATTCTTTGTTCAATCGGACATCATAATGTATCTAAATAATTAGTCTATGTAGCATTGTAGTAAAAAAGATTAAAACACAAAAAAGCAATTCCCTGACCCTGTCTAGTTAATTAGGCTCTCTAAATTTACGACTTCCCTGTGATCTAATTTCATGAATCAAGACCCTGACTCATGAGAAGAGCTTAAAGATCATGCTTATCCTATGCTTTTCTGCAAACTATACTCCATCAATAATAGTTAAGCTGTCTTAATGGGGTTTGATTTGTCACTTAGCTTTCAAAGAAATAACCTTAACTTTTCTATACCTAAGATTTTCATTTAATTATTTAATGTAATAAGCTACAAACTTCAGTGCAGGAACATTCTCTAAGGCTTTCGTGTCCAAAATAAAACTTTGGACTTTTGTACTAGCATGAAAACTGAAGTTCTTGGAGAAATTCTGGAACTAGACTGAAAGAGGGCATATGAGTTTTATGGAAGGGTATGCGAGTCACGCTTTTTACGTTCCAGAAACACACAAACACAACTGAGAAGAAAAAGACTGTATGACTCTTTCTCTGATCCTAGGCCTGCAACAACACGTCCTACTAGGCTGTCCCCAGGATTCATCAATTTTAAAACATGCTAATGAAGCCACTCAATTTTTGATCAACATGAGCTCAATGATCTGTATTACAGTGTTTGCTAGGTATAAAATATGTTTGTGCCTGCATCTATACGGAGCAGACACCAGAGTGGCAGTAGATGCTCCATCGCTGGAAACACTGAAGGTCAGGCTGGGTGGGGCTCTGAGCAACATTATCTAGTGGAAGATTCCCTGCCCATGGTGGGGGGGTTAGACTAGATAATCTTGAAAAGTCCTGTGTAACCCAAACTAGTCTATGTTTCAATGGTTCTATGATTCTAAACATTCTCACCATTGTGTTAAAGGTTCTGCTATTATTGTTAGCACCGTATGCTTAAAATATTTATTATCTGAAATAACTTTTCCTATGCTTCACTGCCATTCCAACTGAGATTGGACTTTTATACTTCTGTTGGTTTATTTTCAAAGTTTTTAATGATTGTGAAATGACAAATCTATAGCACATTTTCCGAGCCTATCAATAAGTCCTAGTAGCTTGTCTTCATGCAAATACAGAGGAAAAGACAATCCCCACTTTGGGAGAGCTTTACATAAATGTGTGTGCCTGTGTGATAATGCTATAACATCGACATCCTTCACATTTCAGCAGTTACAGCAAAACCTCATGGACTTCACCTGGTGCAGTATAGTGGTTACAACTATAAGCAAAGGCAATTTTTTTTTCTAGAACAAATGAAAATCAGGAAGAAGAGAAAACAAGTGTTTAGAAACATTCACACTGTGCTTCAGAAAACACATTTTCACCTTGTGATAAGAGGAAGTACAAAGTGAAAAAATGTCCAGTATAGATGGGTTCTAAGTCCTTGTCCAAAGGTCAGCTCTAGAATCTCCTGCAAAAATCTAGAAAATCAATCCATGAAGCTCTGGAATTGTTACTGTTATTGCTACAGCAGTGTATAAAACCCTCCAAGTCTTTCAATTACCCTTACTAATACAGTTTATTTCCCCCAAGTTTATCTTAGAGGACAGCTTTACAAATATTTCAGCTATTGAGTGGCTCTAAAATATTTAAAAGAGACATACTAATCTTAATGGGTAAGACTATATAAAAACAATATAATATATAAAAGTATATAAATCAAGCCTACCATCAACCTGCACCCATAGGAAGTACAATCTTTGTATAATAATGTGCTCTTCAAATCAACACTTTGTTTTATTTTTCTGAACACATGAAATGACAGCTTTCATGAAGATCCGACTTCAAACAGAGGCTATTGAAACACGTATAGACCAAAGTTTTCCATAATTAAAAAAAATAAAGTTAATTTAGTAGCATGAGTTTGAAGAAATAATTTTAATGGTAACAGAACTTATGTTTCATTATCAACATTTTCATTTTTTTACTTAAAGAATCTCTTTTCTCAATATTGGTGTGTTTGTTTTGGGGTTTTTTTAAGGAAAGAGATGCTTATTTTTCCTCCAAAATATGATGGTTTACAATATTTTTTCTTTGAATTCCTTGATAAGGAGGTTTCCCTGTTCCATTAAATACCTTAGACAACTCAGACCAAACTTTACATTAAAGGTGACCTTATCAACATATCCCTGCTTTCACTTATTTAGTTATAATCAAAACCTGTACTGACACATGAAAGATGTTCTCATTATGCAAAAAATATCTGGACTGGCATAATAATTTGAAAGACATCCAACAGCTTTACCCTGTTGTTAACACTGAAATATCTCTTCTCACTCCCTTGCTGCTTGATTCTGTGTATTTGAGATTCAGTGCAAAACCCACAAGGGATTTGAATCTTGCTCATTTTTCCAGTTTCATCATCCTATTGATAAATCTGTAACACATCAGTAAACTGATAGTTGCAGTATATATAATTTTCTTCTAAAGAAGAGTAAGTACACCCCCAAAAGTAAAGATGAGGGGACTTACACCTCTTGAGAATATAAAGTACTTTTAAAATTCAGACTTTTCATTTTACAGCTCTAGTTAAATTTCCATTCATAAGAATCAACAGCCATTTTCTTGGTAAATCAGTTGAAATTTTATGAGGGAGAGTTTATTTATTTTCAAATGAGAAGTTATTTAGCTCAGAAGTTCCAATTTAAAGATGTTCAGACATCTTCAAGGGCATGATTATAATACATTATTCTCCCCTTTGTAAATGAACAGTCTTTTCCAGAAGGCATGTCAATAGACCCTTTTGATATCTTCAGTTATGCTTCAGTTCTCTAAACAATAAACAAATAACTGTGGGGAAAATATTTAGAGACATTTGGATATCTAATTTCTACTGATTATCAAGTCTAAATACGTATTGTCAGTAGTTCAGCGATGCTATGCTATGTCCAGCAAGATAAAATTTGTGTTGTTTTTTTAAGGAATCAAAACATTTTGAGATCAAACATTGCACATTTTTCACCCAGAGTTTATTTCTTTTTTCACATTACCTCAGTTATGTGAAAAATTTTTAATTTTTCAATTTTTAATATTTTAACATATAATTCAAGACAAAAGAATGGAAAAAAATCTCTCACTGAGTTCACAATGACAATAAGCAGCAGCCAGAATTTACATACTTCAAAGTGATGCCCTACAACTCTGATATATGCCCAAGAGTAAAAATTCGTCATCTTGGCAATGATATTGGAAATGTATTTTATCCAGTGCTAGAAGTGCTTCTGGAGTGACACAGAACAGTTGTGTTTATCAGGCACATGGCTTCATGCAGTGAGTGCTCAGGGATCCATTTACCATAAGCTAGTAGCAGAGTATTTTTACGGTAATACAGCAGACTTAAAAACAAAAAACTGAGCAACCAATTAAATAAACCCCCAAAATCTTGTCCTTGGGCCCTTATAGGAAATAAATGTATGATTTGTTGCTTATACTAGGATTAGACTTCATGATTGTGGACAATATCTGGAGGGTTCATTTAGTATGTGTCAAAAACCTCAAGGTATACAAAATTATTTCCTAGCAACTAGTTTTACCACTTGGTCTGCGATTTTACTGTGTCAGTGAAAACTCCTGTAAGGTTGGTCTGAAAACAATATTTAAATGTTCTAAAATTTAACAGGGAAGGGAGTTTATTTTTATATGTTATTTCAATATATTATGCAAAGATTTTGAAATAAAAACTAATAAAAACCAAATAAGAAATTAGGATGCCTCAAGGTGTTGAGCAACTTAGTGGCTTATGTGTGTTATCCATCATTTTATCTGAATTTTACAGGTATTACGTTGGATATTTTTTATTGAAATTGAAATATTTTCTCAAAATACATTTTTCACCCCCCCAAAAAAAGGAGAAAAAAGGAAAAAAAAAGAAAGAAAAAAAATACAAATATTAAAAAGAGGATATAAATATTTTGTATTTTTTTCTCTTTTTTAACATGTACAATTGCATTAAAATCCTGAAATATACTGAACAAGGTAAAAAGGGCTGCTCACTACATTATTTTAAAATTGCCACGTGTTGAATTAAGGAACCTAATTGTACATACTGTCAAATAAATATACTTACTAGTCTGTCACATGTTTGTCATTTGTAGCAGTAAGTTTCACTGGAAGTGTTAAAGACTTGAACGAGCGATATAATTATAGGTATATACCACATACGGCAAGAGGCAACTCCTGCCAAATTATGCACAAGGATTTCCTGGTACTACCCAGGCCAGAACATATCTCCTTATGTCTAGTGTTTAATTTGGATAGTCATAAGTATTTTTAAAATAATTTTTGAGATCTTCTCCTATCTCCGGTATACTGTTATCAAAAACTACTATCCCAGAACACATTGTCACCAAAAGCAACCCATAATTTATTTTTTAAGGAATTCCAGGAATTTGTGATGTCAAATGGAACCATGGACCTAACCGCAAGACCTATATATCCATCATTCTAAAGCTTGACTAAATATTTTGTTCAAAAGCTAAGAAAAGTTTTATGATCTATGAAGACAGGAAGGCTAACTCCGAAAACAAAATAGGCCAGTTTCTTTTTGACATGTAGAAACATTCCACACATTAGCTCTGTCAGCCTTCATTTGTTTTACTTCTTGGATGAAACCTCTGTTCGTAATGTTTTCTTTTAAAATAATGCTTTAAAGGCCCTATATGAAAGGAAAATAATTTTTAAAACATAAAAGATTTGTAGACAGCATAAATGACATTATTTCAGCCAGACATCTGGTCTGAAATCCTTTATTTACTTAGTCAGAAACACTGATGGAGCAAAAGTAACCAGGGAGGAAAAGGAGAGAAAATATATCCAAACCCAACAATTTTCAGTGATGATAGAACTTTTCTTGACAAGGTTTTTTCAGCCCCCCTATCTGGTATAGGTTGTGCAGTTGAACATTGGTCCTTGTCTTCTCCAGAAACCCAACCACTAGGCTATGCTCTTGCTCTGCAAATACATACTTAGACAATCATTAAATGCAAAAGAGTAAGTTTGGCACCAACCTACCTAGTAACTAAGGTTCTCAGCTATGATTCAAATGATTCAGGCTCAATGTGCAGTTCCAATGAGTATTTGTTATGTTATTACAGCACATCGAGCAATTCCAGCAGAACAAGCTGCTACAACGAGTAAATGCTCTGTACACTGATCATCAAAGCAAATAGCTCTGCTCCATAGACCAATATGTCTGTTTGATGGACACCCACTGAAAAAAACCCATACAGTCTACAACAGATCTTGAGTTCTTTCACTGAAAATCAAGTCCTGTGTGAGATATTTTTAAAAGAAAAGGACTCACTTCGTGTTCATATCTTAAATTTACAGGTTGATATTTCTTAATATATGTTCTTAAAATGTGCTGAATATTCTGGGTCATTTCAACAAATCCCTTAATAGATGTACAGTTTGAAATATATTTCCATGAAAAAAAACACTGAATTTTCTACTTTTCTGTCACTTACTGACAAGTTGGAAGGGATATGACATTGGCCTTGAAGACTTTATAAGACTTTCCCTGAAAATGAAATTGCTTTGTCTCAACCTTAGATAGAAGATTTTACAGAAAAACCTAATTTTCTTTTCTTTTCCTTTTTTCAAAGTTTGGGGTGATTTTTCTTTATGGAAATCTTCTATGTGTGTTTAATCTAATTCTGAAATACAGTGGCACTCTGCATTTATGACTTGTTCTTTTGATTTTAATAGGAAAAATCCAGCATTTTTCCATTTCATAGTCTTGGGCAAAGTAACTCACCTCTTTGTAGGAAAGAGCCCACAAATCGTACTATAATATTAGTAAGAGATCTAAGCAATTAACCATATAAACCATGAGACACATTGTTAAGTTCAAGCTAAAATTTAAGAAAGTAGGTAATCAAAAGACAAAACTTTCAATACTTTTGTATATTTGCTTAAACACTATGCTGAATATAGGCACTGCATAACTGAATGTAGTTTTTATCTCTTAGGGGTGTAGGTTACTTTATGAGGGATATCACTCAAGGCCATCAGAAGTCTTCCTTGATAGGCTGGTAAGACTATGAGTTTTTTCAGTCATATTTTTGTTAAACAGAGAAAAACAAACAAACAAAAATCTCCCACAAAACCAATCTACATATTTAAGGAGTGACAGCTGTAGAAATACGTTGCTTGTGTAAGAAAGGTCATTTGTGCGGTTTCTATTCTGCACATACAGTAGGACTGTTGGTAAATGTAGGGTATTCATCATAGAATCATAAAATTATTTGTGTTGGAAAAGAACTTTAAGGTCATTGAGCCCAACCATTAACCCAGAACTGTCAAATCCACAACTAACCATGTCCCTAAGTGCCACACCTACATGTTGTTTAAGTACCTCCAGGGTTGGTGACTCAACCACTTTCCTGGGCAGCCTGTTTCAATGCTTGATAACCCTTTTGTTGAGGAAATTTTTCCTAATATCCAATGTGAACCTCCCCTGGTGCAACCTGAGGCCATTTTCTCATTTTGTTATTTGCTATGTGGAAGAAGGTAATCAAGCTATGCATGCTTGAAAGAAAAAATAACAGTAGATGAAGCCAGAAGACAGATAAAGAAGCAATTTTGACCTTGTCAGCAGCTAAAAGTTTGTTCAGAACCATGAGAATATCAGGACTGACAACTGAAGTGAGGAAAACTCCTTGGCTTTTTTCCTTCTTATTGTGTTGAGGTTAATAAACCATCACAAAAAATGAATGAGATTGAATCCTAGCAGAGTTGGAGATCACCCATTCCATCTCAACCAGATCCCATATTACAAACGGTATTGTTTACTTATCCAGCCATAGTATCATACCTGTGATATCTTGTTTTCAGTGGCTTAGAACTTCGTGAGAAATTTAGTTTCTTGTACTGAGCAAGGACTGAGCCCGGGTCTGGAATGCAGGGGGGGTACAAATAAATTTCTAAGTTCAGCAGTATCATCCATCAATCTAAATGGTATACAGAATTACATCAGACACCTCTGGGTAATCAGTGAAGGTAACCAGACAGGCCATCAGATGTATAATAGAACAATAAGTTTCTGGATTGGCAAAATCCCTTGGGCTCAATACCTTGACACTTCCAGGGCCTCCAAGGATGACCCTCTATGTATAAAACTACCATAAGCAATAGAGATCTAGTCAATAAAGTCAATGCCAAAAAGAGAGCAATGCAGTTCATCCTAAGGTTCATCATGGGCCCAGATCAATTATCTGCAATAGATATTTAGATGTATCTGAATGTCCCTAAAAAATCCTTATAGCTCCTCAAAAAGTCCTAAACTGAATTCCTCTTGGCATTGGCTAGATCCCAGGTAGGCTTACTAGCAAAAAACCTGATATGGGAAGCAATGAGAAGAAACAGGGAGAACCATCAGGTGATGTGAGAAACAGGGATACCAGGAGGAAAGTTGGAACTGAGCAGGGTAGACAGAGTGGAAAAAAAAAAAAAAACAGATGAGAAGGGTGAAAGGTAGAGAGACCAAAGGGATTAAATGTTTGTGAGTAAAGAACTGTAGCCTAAGATAAAAGGTTAGGAAAGGGATTTAATTTCAAATAAAAAAGGGAAATGGCTGAACAAGACAGTTGAGGCTGGTGGTATAGTGAGGGAATAAAATTCTAGCAGAGAGATTGAAAACATAGCACATACATCAGTAAACCTCAGAAGGTGGAGCATGAAATGGCACCATAAGTTGAAATACTTAGTATGTTTTTTATGTTTCATAATTTTTCAGCTAAGATCTATGCAATATATTTGGCAGCTTTTTAGTGCAGTTCTGGCATTTACATAGGAGAGTACTTGCTGCCATCACATACTCCATCACATGGAGTGTCAGAGGTCTGTGACATCCATCCAAATTTCCAGCCAAGCTGTCAGATATTATTTCATGACAAGCTTTCCACTTTTCAAGTTTGCCTGTTTTTTTAAATGGAACTTTTACACAAAACCATCCTCCTCTCGCATCCTCTCAAAACACTGTGAAGCTCCAAAACTAAGTCAGAATATCTGAATTTTGATTTTTCATTTTCTTTATGTAAATCTAAGCAATTGATTTGAGCTGAACTTCTCACAGGTGGTTATTTTTTTTCTATTTTTTCATGTGGATGAATATACGGCCACCCAGAAGTCACATATTATTTTGAAGTACTTCACATATTCTGAAAGACAAATCTGAAACACCTTATCTAATTTAGTATATTATTTCATACACAGTTCCTTCCTTTCTTCTCTTTGTCTCAGTTCATGAAGAGTAAAAGTGTCCTGCTTGCTAAAGAGTATTTTGAAAATGCATCCATGCTTTAAGGACCTTTGTCTGTGATGTATGAGGGACTTTCATGGTTTGTTAAAGCTCAGGAGACGCTTCTGGTACTGAGGAGCATGAGCTGGGGACTGCTCATGCCCCATCACCTCCAGTGACATCTGGTGAGTGTATCATCTACAAGACTGGTTTGAACCAAGCACAGAGCAGCTCCAGGAGGGATTGTGTGGCCCACACGAACTTACCATGGTTACTCTTAACTGTGTGACCTTGCAGAGCTGACTGGCAAAACAGAGATGGGGGGGAAGTGGGAGAAAAGCCATAACATCACCTTGCTCGTGTCAGAGTGACACTAATGCTACCTCAGGGGCTGAAAGGAAGGACCCATCCAGGTGGGTCTGACAATTGCTGTGTGGAACCAGGCAGGTCTGAAATCACTGAAGTCTGTGTTAAGATGGATATTGAAGTGAGGGCTGCAACAGGAGAAAAAATGAGCAATTCTGCCTTTGGAATAATGTTTTGCAGCAAATATGCAGTGAGTAAAATTTGGGCCTGTATATTCAGCATGAAGGAAAATAAAAACCAAAATACTGAACACTTTTCATTAATTGAGCAGTATCCCCACATCCATCTGTGCCTTAATGAAGATGATTCCTATGCAAAAATAGCATGTGATCATGTAATTAAAAACTGCACTGAGTGCATAATGGTTGACAAGAAGCTAAGATTTGCGTACACAACAAACACTCGCAGCCTCACTCACATGCACGTATCTATGGCTGTACATTTCTCTGCTATGATCTTTCCCTTGCTCATAAATTTAATCCAGGATTTTTAGACACTGGGTGAGACTTATCTGATCAGATGGATTTATCTCCATCTGTCACATAGAAATCTAAATGTAAACTCGCTGCTTATACACTTCCTAATTAGTGGAGAGAGACAGAGGCTTTTGATGCAATCTGCAATCTGATCTAGGTATGTATTTATGTATTTAGGGAAAGCACCCTAAAAATACTTAATTCCATGGCTTTGACCATAAAACAGTCAAAATGACTTCTCCAAACATAAGCAATGTAGACTTCTAAGGTTAGATAACATGAATCTCATGCTAAATGTTTATTTCATGCCACAAATTCTTACCAATAAAAACATGCATTGTAAAATAGATGACAGGTAATATTACAGCAAGAAAGAAATACACACTATAATGAATCTGTCTAGGCTAAGCATCTAAATTTTTACCTACTCCAGTGAAAAAATACTTAAGACCAAGTAAAGAGAAGATGTATAATTAGATCTTGAAATGTATACTATGCTTTCATGAACTATAATATTAGAAAAAGAAAAAGCTACAGTGAAGTGAAAGAAACAATTGAAATAATTAGTCATTGGCTAGTAGGATGCTGAAAAACAACACACAGAGAAAAAGTACATTTCCAACATGCAATTATCTAGTTAGTCAGAACAATTCATTACTTTCCCACAAATCAATATTACAAATGCTCAATATTTTCTTCTGTAAACTGAAATTAGATATCAGTCAGATGTAAGTACCAAGCAGAAATGATTTGTAGCTCTAAAAATTATGCCTGCTCAAAATCTGATTGTGAAATTGATTGTAAGCATAGAATTTGACATTTTACCAATTATATCACATTACTGCGTGTGCCAGTAAGAGTTCCTGGCATATGGTGTAATATAGGAAAACTATATGTGAAGTGACAACATGAGCAAGTTATGTCTGACTTCCACAAATGTAGCTATAATTTTTAATTCCAGACATGATGATGGAGGGAAAAATCAAAGCATTTTCCATTTTAATTTAAATTGTTGATGATGACATAATGCATGACTTGGCTACTTTTAATATCCTTGCCAGTATTCAGAAATGTATGTAGCAGGCATAAAAATGAATAGATCTTACCCTGTTTATTACTTAACTCATAAATAATACAGCCAAATTTTGGGGAATGTGATGGGCACTCTGGCCCAATAGAAAATGAAATGTTTTCCTTCTGTTTTATCTGATTTAGTTTAAAGATGAAATGCAGCAATAAAACAAAGAAACTTATATCGCATTTGGCAGGAACAATAGTGGTTGGAGTGCCAATCTACTGGAAAAGTAACAACCATCCTGTATTCTGTGTAATCTCTTTAAAGTTTCACATAGAAAACTAAGCTTTTAGCACATTGTTGCAGTCATCTTAACTATAGCAGAATATTTGAGGCATTATTTTGACAGACAAATATAATTCTGAAACTAAAGGTGTTGTTCCATATTTAAACTTTATTAGCCATCCACAGGCTGATTATATCATGTTTAAAACTGGCATGGATTTTAAGAATATAATCAGAAAAGTGTTGTTCTCTGACATATAGGGGTGTAAATTATTGTCTCAGTGGCTATGAATGCAACCCAGTAAGATTTAAAGAGGTTTGTACATATGGTGAGAGAAAGTGAACTAACGGAAAATTTTAGTTCCTATTTATTTTTGGTATATATTAAAGCACTACACATTTTCTTTTAAAGTGCTAGTGTTTGTTAGCTCGTTATTTACATTCCATTTTATGTGATAGTCAACACAAAATTTCCATCCTCCATACACAAGAGGAAATATATACTTAATATACTGTAGTTATGACATGCAGGAGTCGTGTCCCATCTGGAATGACCCAGCTTCCCTGGGAACTTGGTCATCGAGAAGATGACGTTTAAGCACTCGATGCATCCTGTAGTGGAAAGCTGTCACTGATGCCAGAGTGTTGTGTGAGGTCTGTTGGTCTGGATTACAGCACTGACTTACAGCACACTGGTGCTCATTCCCATAGGATCCGTGCAGCACTGCCGTGGTTACCTTCCACAGGCGCCTTGGGACTGATGACATCCGTGTGGCTGCCTGACTATCTCTGTTTCTGCTTTCTAAATATAGGGCCAACTTCACTTGTATCTAAGGAGCTCACACACATAGCAACTGAGTAATTTCGGATGTGTCTGGCTTAAGTCTTTCCCAACAAAACTGTATTACAGTGTACCTTCAAACAGGCTATCACTCAACATACCACACAAAGTCATTTAAATTATCTCAGCAGTATCCCTCTGAAGTCTGTCTGTCTTAAATTTGCTGTTGTCCAGCTCCTGTATTACTTAGTTGAACAACACCAATAAAATGTTTCAATCTCAGAGTCTCAATTTCCTTCCACCTCCACTTCCCTCCCCACCAGCACACCCCCATATATCTCTGGTTACTAACTGGTTCAATTTCTAAAGAACCTTTTTTGAAGGCTGGAGGGATTTTTCTCCACTGCTCAGACAGATCCCTTTTACCCATTCCCTTTTCCATTTTCTGAGTAAAACACCTCAATTAAGATAATATAGCTGAATGTATCTTGGGGGAAAAAAAAGGACACAAATCCACAATTGCTGTGTTATTGTATTATATTGTTGTATTATTTTCATGCAATGGTTCAGGTGTTTGATAAGGCAATGCATTCTGGAGATATGTCCAAAAAGATAGGAAAAAAGATGGAAAGTATTACTACCTTTTAAATATTTCTAAGAAGAATATGTGATTAATTTTCCCCACCCTTTCTTCAAACATGCCTATTTATTTACCTATTATTTATTTACTACTGGAGCAAAGGTAATGAAAATCAAAAGTATCAGCAGTATTTGAAGTGTACTTGGTCGCAAAAAGGCCTATGACCATTCTGAGACACATGAGCCTCAGATTTCACAATCATTTTCACATTCATTTATCAATCTTGAAAGGCAAAGTTTCCATCATAGCTTTTGTGCTGTTTTTTAAAACAATCAGTATAGTCCATATAGCCTTTTAGAGAGCAGAAAGGTCTGCAATTAGGAAAAAAAAAATCAAAGTGAAAGGATCGTTGTGTTAAACATATGAATGCCTTCAGACTGTATAGAAAAATGGTATTCAAAAATTTTCTATGACATGTGGTTGGGTTGGCAGTCAATAGAGTTGAATGCACTAGAAATAAGATCAAAACTGATTTGTGTAAATTATACTTGTCAATCTTCAACCCACTTATAACTTGCAGTCAACATTCCTCCAAAATAAGTATTCTAATAAATATGCTTGATTGATAAATAATTATGGTTTTTAGAATCAAACAGAAATTTGAAATCAAGCTATTTGATTTGTTTATTATTTCTGCTTGTAATCCTCATCTCCTTTGGTACTTTTAAACCGGAATTATGCTGGAGTAAGGATCAGAGAAGAATGGCATCCACAGAAGTTGTGAGAAGGTAAGAAGCTGTCAAAAGGTGAAGGTGAAGTAGATAAAAGAGTTTAAAAATTGTCAGGACTGACTAAAAACAATGGAAAAACCAAACAAAAACCTAGAGCACTGAAGACTACAAATTCTGTAGGAGACAGTTTAGAGCTTTTCTTACTAATTCAACAGAAAAGAGATATATTTTTCCCATTTTTTAAATTGTATAATTTTTCCATCTTAAACCATGTATTAAACATTTTTAGTTTCCTGTACTAATTATCCTACTGGAAAACAGCATTATTTTTAAGTGACATACATGGTTATAAAATACTGAATTCTTACCTAATTGAAAATGAAAAAAAGGCAGGTAAATATTGCTTCCAAGCACATGTTGGATGATTTGTTAAATGTACTGAATAAATTGTATTTTAACAATTAATGCTGTGTTCTAGGAATATTATTCTCCAATTCAGTGTCACCACCAAGACTACCAAACCAGGCAGTTGGTCCCCACACTTCCCTGTCCAGCTCCAAGGATGGAGTGGGAATTGGAGGCACAAGGGTGAAACCTTTGGATTGATAAAAATAAATGTACTTTGAACAGCAATGAGATAAGAAAATGAAAAATAAAAGCAACAATATTAATAAAAAACTGGTATAAGACAAAGAAAAAAATTACATGGAAAGTAAAACAATACCAGACCATTTCATTTTTTTTTAATTTAATCAATAATGAACTGAAAATATAAGTCCAGAGTATCATTTAGATTTTTCTGAAGAGATTTTTTCCTTAGTCTCTCTCTTTACTTTGTTTTTTACTTCTTTTTGTAACTAGGCTTCTACAGAAGCAAACAAAAACCAGAACTTCTGCAGAGAAGCAAAACAGAAGAATGGCATCACAGGGGACACTGCAACCAGATGTTTCCAAGGGAAAACAATTCTCTGATGGAATTGTTACATACTCCTTATTCCTGCTGCTCTGAAAATTCAGAAAGGAACAATATAGGTATTGAATAGACAAAATAAGGAACCTGGGGCTGCTGAAATACTTCCCATGCTGTTGATAGGCTTTCCTCCATTAGTTGTTCTCTGTCTCCACAACCCCATTACTCACTAACAGTAACACTGGGCCATTTTACATCCTTTTCCCCATAGTAGTCCTCTTTACATCTCTTTCCACATCTCTTGCAATTTAGCTACTCCTTTCTCCACAAAAAATAATCAAAACAGCACATGCCATATAACTTTCATCATAGTTTTTTCTTGTTTATTTAAGTTCTTTGGGAAAAGAGGGGGTTGCACTTTTGGGTTTGTTTTTTTTTCTTTTTTCCTTTTTTCTTTTTTCCTTTTTTTGTTTGTGTTCTTTTGCTTGTCAGGAGAACTTCTTAGGTGTAAAATTCAGAGTTCACTGGGTACAGTGAACTTTAGACATTCTTCTGTATTCAGATTGAGTAGTACAATTTATATCATATAGATAAGACATCATTCAGTTTTTCTTAACTTGTATATTAAATAAAATATAAAAAACTTACAAAACCTGTTAAATAGTTTAATGAAATCAAACAGTTATTCAAGACAGGTGTATTGAATCTAACTTTAAACACTATTGACATCCACATTTGAGCTAATCGCTCTGGGCTATAGTCAGGCAAGAGAAATTGATATGCCTTCTGGTGTGTAATTCATCTCAACCAAAAGCAGCCATCTCATACAGGTCATAACAATTGCACCTTAAATGTGCCTATTTCTCTACCTTGGCTACAATGGAAGCCTAAAGTGACTAAGAACTGCACTGTAGACAACTGAAGTCAGATGGAATGCTTTCCACTCTCATCAATTTCCTTGCTGTCTGCAAGAGGCACATGTTTTCTGAAAGATATCAATAATGTTGCTACTATTCTGTCGTGTTATTTCCTGCAGTTCAATTAAGCCATAATTTTTTAGGGTTCATGAAAACATTCTAAAGATCTGTACTTTTACAGTAGTTAGGAGACCAACTTTTTCATTTTTCTTTCTTATTACTTTCTAAATCCAGTATCAAGCAATTGACCCTTGGTTTAATTTGGTTCTTCTCCAGGATGTATAAGAACGTGTGCAGATTCCTGGGTATCAGGAACACTCACCCATAGAAACGTGAACTCCACAGTATTAAACATTTGATCAATATGAGAGTTTCAGAGAAGAAAGTAGTGTTAAAAGTTTATTCATTCTGTGCACTCTTTAGAGATGATTAACTGTCTTTATTATATTAAAGCAAACCCAAAGCCATCTGCCAAAGGCGATTGTGTCCAAGTACTGAAACCATTTCATGTGAAAACTCATTTTCAGGCTCCTAATTATTTTTCATTATAGTGGCAGTGTGGAATAGATTGGAATTGGACAGTAATTGCCAGGTCTGAGCAGTGCGGACCATTGCAATGTATCAGTTTAGATGAAGTGTGACAAGGATACATCTAGCTACTATATAACTTCCATTAAGCAACTTCCCTGTCCCTGATCATGTAACACTTCATAGAATGTGGTCAGCACAAGGTCATAATAATGGCTTTCTGTCTGACTTCAAGTATTTTGCACACGCACAAGCTGTTAACCCCCTCTGTTAGCATCACTCTAACAATGTCCAGTTATTTCAGATGTCAAGGATATTTACTATATTCCTCCAGAGGGGATAGAAGGACTTTAAAAGGTTGCAGAACTTATACATGTATATTTTAATGCTTCGTGATGCTAAAATGTCCTGTAATTGAGAAACAAATTACCCAGAAGGTAGGTAAATGTGTTTCTACATCAATTCATGTGTTAGGTCCTGCAGAGCAAATTGGAAAACAAAATATCTTAGGTTCTAGTTCTAAATCTATAGAGATTTCTTGCAGACAAACTTTTCTCTCATATGCCAATCTTTCCTTAATTTCTCTCTCCTTCTCTTTCCCTTCCTGGAACAAAGGCAGTATGACTTGATCTGTCTCTAAAATAAACAATAATGCTCACACTGAGTTTTCTTGCCTCAATGAAAAGAAATACAATTTTGCAACCTTATACTTTACTTGCTAATTTCGGCTAATGCAGCTCTATTATTCTTTCAGTTAATATTTTAAAAACCTCTTCTCAGTTTTGTATTTCTCTGTTTCTGAATGCTGTCATTATCGCCTAAGGAAGATGATCCAACATTGGAGTAACATCATTTAATGACCAATTCTGAAAATATCCTGACTTCAGTTTTTATTCTCACTACTGTAATTCAATGGAAGCATCTTTTGGCAGCAGCAGCACTAAGGAGAATGCTGACTGTCCCTTTCACCGAGGATGCCAAATACTATAACTCTGACTCTGACTCTGTGTCAGATATTCAATCAAAACTGGTTGTTTTTTTTTTAAAGGTGAGCCCAAAATTAATCTTTTCTTACATATCTAATCTTTACTTTTCACACAATCAAAGCATGTGTTTCGATACTTTTCTAAAGCAAGAAAATTGTACTGTATTCAGAAATACATCAAAATGCTGCCTTAGCTATTTCTCAGAGGCATTATATACTGTACAGATATACACACTTTCTGAATGATTGTGTCCCTACAGTTTAAGATTTTGCCATTTGCCAACTGAAGAGTCACATAAAATGCCAGCTCAAGCTCAGGATGATTAAAAAGAATATTGATTTTCTCTTCTGTACACAGTACTAATCTTCCAAAATTCCAAGGATGATAATATATCACTTTGTTTTCCAATGCCATTCACAGCACAGACAATTTAAAAGCCTAAAGAGGAGTGGAAAAAATATAATTAATGAAGTCATCTGTCACCAATGGACCTGCAAATTAAAAATAATATTAAATTTTCTGTAAGAGTAAGAAATTCATGATAAGGCATCCTAAAATAATTTGTGTGGTTTTTGTTAGTTTGCTTGTTTTTTTTTTCGCTGGCCATTTTTTTGGTAGAATTTTTGCTTTGTATTTATTTCCTTGAAAGAATTTCAGACAATTTAACTACAGTAGTATTTTCTGACTTTCCTTCTGATGAAAGTTAAATTTTGGGGAGAAAAAAAAGTAAGAAGAGATAATCTTTGCCGCTAAAATTGAGCTATATTTTACATAGCCTCACAAAAAAAGTATTTTGAAAGAGCAGTCTGCATTTTAACGTGGTGTGAAGGAAATACACTATCTAAACTTCCAAAATGAGTCATTAAAATAAAAACCCTTATCAAACCATTTTTTTGAAAAAAAAATCCTGCTAGACCTACTATCTTATATGGAGATAGTAGAAACTATTTTCATAACATACTGGAACTATTACAGTTCTTGTTTCTGTATATGCCAGTTTAAACAAGATAATTATTATTTTACGTACGCTATGTCTCTGATACGCATGAGTCATGTTCACTTTATATCAAGACTCCATTTAAATATCAAATATTTCTCAGCTTTACTTCCTACAAGTCTGGATATATATATTCAAAGCATTGGGGTGTAGGCACGGGGTCCACTGGTATGAAAATTCAGGGAATTGGAGCTGACTCCACTCCCACAGGCAGGATGGAAGTTGTAGGGCTGTCCCTGACTTGGCTGGCCCAAAAACTTGCAATGATATTTTAGCAGACATTGTAACTTCCTTGCACCAATATGCCACACACTGTGATGGGGCCTTCGGCTCATGAGATAAATCCATTGACAACAAAAGGTAAAGAATCTTTCCAGGACACCTCTTATGTAATATAACTGGATTTAAAAAAATATATAGTTATATGAAGTGCTAAAGAATGCCATGAGCAATGAGGGGAAAAATGCTTCAGTGAAAAACCTTTGTTCTGATAAAATTTCTAAGCATCAATACAAAGCCACAGCATAAGGTATTACCCACACAAGTTTTATATGCAAGTCTTCATGCACATAAACAAGAGGTTTATCTGGAATTCTAGACTTTTTATTCAAGATTGTAGTCTTGGGATCTACTTTGACTTTTATGGACATCTCATCACATCAAATTTGACCATTTTATAGTGAATAAGATTTGTGTGAGGGAAATGTGTACCAGTTCACAGATCAACCATGGCTGATTTTGAACTGTGTGTACTCTACAGCATCTCTACAGCAGAAGGAGATAAAATTTTAAGAACCTATGTCTGAGACACTCATGAACAACTTCTGAGTCCAAGGTTGTTGACAAGTCAGTAACCTAAGATGTAGTTTGGCTCTGAGAACTGTTCTGACAGATCCTAGATCCTTACAGTTTTCCCCTGGCATGCTTTTGTCTATACTCACACAACTATGGTAATTAATCTAATTACATGAGTACATGCAGTGTGTGTATGTGGCTGTTACACAGGAAGGAACACACCTGAGCTAGAACAGGCATGAGGTTTTTTTAAATTCATTCATTGCTCTTGAAATAAATGAGGTAAGAACTTCATGTTTGGCAAATACAAAGAGAAGGCCAGAAGATCATGACTTCTGTTTTTCTGTCCCCTATTTGATCTCACACACTGAGCTCCCCACTACACCCTCTTCTGTAGAGCTCCAGGCACAGTTCATTCAAACCATTATTTACAAGAGATGTTTAGTCTTCAATAATCTATTTATATGCTCTAATAACTTGGATAATGCAATAAAAAGTAGATCTCTTAAATTTTCAAACAACATGAAGGGAAGCATGTCAGGCAGGCTGGAGGATGAGATTAGAATTCAAAATGACAGGATGAAGAAAGAGTATGATTCAATTTGTTAGGCACAAATGCAAGGTGAAAAATAGCTAGATGAAACTGCAGAAAGAAAGATTCAGACTAATAAGTGTTTATGAAGGTAAAGTTAGTGACAGGATGAAATGGATTGTCTCAGGAGGTTGTGGATTGAAGGATCACTGGATTCTTCAGAAATATCCATAAAGAGCGATAGAGGTAAAATTGATCTGCCTATAATAGGTCTTTCCAGACCAACCTTTCTGTGATTCTGTCCTTGCACTGATGTGGTACAAGTCACCAAACACACAAATGTGTAAGTGCTGCAGTAGAAAATGTCTGTGTCATTGCCAGAGCCATTGGGAAGATCAGACCTGGTCATCTCTCTTCTCTGCTCATGCAGAAGGAGTGCAGGCATGTGCAGTCATTTCTTAGTAATACTGTGGTCCTAAAAAATATCCAACAACATACATCTCTAATTGCTGCTTCTCATTTATCCTTGGTCTGAATGGAACGTTCCTGGCTTTGTGAAAGCAACATAAAATTATTTTAAAAACTAAAATAGAACTTCAATACTCATACTATCCCATAACAATCTTGGAAAGCTGTTTCAAGGACGCTGTGATTGAGGCAGCAAGCTGAGGTTGTCTTCCTTCAGTACTGGCAGGACAGGGTCAAAATATTTGTGAATGAACAGGCAACTGTCCAGAAAGGATGTGTATGTTGATGCATATACCAACAGCAGCAAAGCCTAAAAACAGTATCAAGATTTTATGGACTCTCCCCATCACTTTATACTGAGTTTTGTCCTGTGAGGAAAGGATGATCTGAGCCAAACACCCCCCTCATTAATTTTTTCCTCACCTGTGTTGTCACGACCTGTCCCCGGTCCTGCAGGTCAGTACATTCACTGAGGTGACAATCACACAGGTGCCTGACACTGGAATACAACTTAGGCAAGCCGATCCACTCAGTTGGCCGGGACGTGGACAAAGAGGGCACAAGGGTCTGAGCACCCAAGGAGCTGGTGACCTGATGAAATGACATTCCAGAGTGCACGAAAAAGAGGCCAGCTAGGGGCAGAAATGTTGTAAGGAAGTGGACACGGCATATGTAGTGGACACAGGGACACATAGTGCTGCTGAGTGTCTTGGCATGCATTGGCTGTTATTTTTTGCCAAAATGTGAAAGAATATTTAAATACAGCTAACACAATCTGGGGTTTTTTTTGTATCTATTGCATGGATCCTTGTAGTTCTATCAAAAAACCACTTGACCCCTCAAATATGAATTCACCTGTTGCTACAAAAAGTAGACAAGATACAGGGAAGGATTCCCAGAAAAGTTTACAGGATGTCTCTTATCTATGTTATTCAACTTTACCTTAATGCCAAAAATTCGGTCATTGTAATAATATTTTAAGTGCACATAACTGGAACAAAAGATATAATTGTCTTTTTTTTTTTTTTAATTAGGAGATATGTAAAAATAAATTTAATTATAATGACAGTCTAGTAAAATATTTTAATATGGGATTCCAAGAAAAACAAAAAATTAGGAATTATGCTATTGGAATTTTGCATATTAGCAATTCTATGCTATTGGAAATTTGAATTGCTTCAACATCAGTTAATCTAATTCATAAGTGTACTAAAATAATATAATGGTCATAAACCAAATTATTTTTTAAAGAAATACACTAAAGAATTGATCTATTGACTTTGCAGACATCAGTCATGATCATGCAGACTTAATCTAATTAGGATTTTTCACCTCAAAGTGTATTAAATATTTAAA
The DNA here is from genome assembly GCA_013400515.1 of Erpornis zantholeuca. NCBI lineage: Eukaryota > Metazoa > Chordata > Aves > Passeriformes > Timaliidae > Erpornis > Erpornis zantholeuca. Next base: position 4,846 of record VZTN01034046.1, on the reverse strand, counting down.
TTTTTAACCACAGTTCAGTGTTGTAACTAGTGTTCAAAAAATCCAAAATATATATCCTTTGGAGGAATTTATAGCTAAAAATCCACCCTGCTCATCTAGCCATTCCACCCTACTCATCTAGCCATTCACTCCTACAAAATAAAGAGAGTTATTCAGTCATCGAATAACTGGTCAAAGAATGTTGCTTTGAACAATGTAAACTGATTGTCCTCGAAACTTTCTTCTCAGTCATGTAATTTATACTCTTGCTATTAAACATCTCATCCTTCTGGAAATGTGCTAAGATAGGGCATAAATGGGGTATAAATATAAAATTGATTACCTATTGATATAGTTGAAGAATCATTGTTATTATTGTCAAGATATTTAAATGTGCCTGAGCAATGCCTTTGGATTGTATTTAAACTGTTTAGGAAAATTAGCATAGTGGGGATTTTTTTTTTTGATGTAGAAGAATGTCTAACACTGATTCTCTGTTCTTTGCTTTTAGTAGGAATTTTTTTGCTTTTGTACAGCCACTCTTTTCTATTATTTGACTAACATGACAGAATGAAGGAGAAAAGGGAAAAAAAGCAGGGGGGAAGGGAAAAGAGAAGAGTAATAATAGAGTAATAGAAAGGCTTTGAGTTGGCTGGTCACAAATGGAGCTTAAGTTCTAAATATGTGTTTATTAAAGGTGTCAAAATATGTATATTTCTTAAAAAAATAAGTATATACCACTTTTGCATATTCATAAACCAAGGATAATAAGAGAATTAACCACCCTTCCCCTTTCCTGTTCAGAAATCCTCTTGAATTCAATGGCAGTTCAGGACATTGAAGGCATGAGTACCAGGATATAATGTGTGACACCTTTATCTTACCTGCCATTCAAAGATTTAAACAGCATAAAAGTTCACTCAGGGCTTAGACAGTTTTCTACAAAATATATAAGTAGAATTTTCAGAATATTAGGATCAGATATTTGATGCAGTTTACTGTGCTGTGTGTGATGTTCCCTGCTCTTTTCACTATGTGGTGCTTTGAAATGAATGGAACAATCAGCCCTCTGGAGTTAAAAGAGGGGCACAAAGGAAAATGAGAGAGGAAATAATGACGATCAGGTTCACTAGCCATGTACTGTATAACAGCTGTCAAAATGAAATAAAAGTCATCAGGCTGATCATATTAGGGGGAGATCAGCTCTAACCATAGTCCTATATACCAACGTCAATGCAGTATCTGCAGAGAAAGTGCAAAAGTTAAGCAATGAGAATTTCCTAAGAATGCACTGATCCTTGCAATGTAGTAGTGTAATACATGTAATTTATATGAACTATCATCCCTGTACTCTCTTGACCTCAGAGCAACTGTATATTCAGCCACCTCTATTCAGACTCAATTATAAAATTACTAGAGGGAGTGAAAGAAGAATACATTTTTTCATTGGATTTTCAGACATACCATGGTGGTTCAACCTCATAACAGATCAAGTTTTGCACTTTTTGTTTATCTACAGATTTAAAGTACTTACAGACTTCTTATTTCCACAGTCCTGAAAGCTTCAAAATTTTTTAATGGAAAATTATGTGATCTGATCATTCATCTATGATAAGTTTTCATTTCACAGGTGAAAATTAGGTGTATGAGCAGTGTCCTCACAAGCTAAAGGTCTTTAACAGATGAAGCCACATTTTTAATTGTGACTTAATTTTGAAAACTTGCCATGAATACCACACACCTGGTTATTAGTTAAACACTAGTTGATCCTGCACTGCCAAAATGCCTTTCAGTCCTCATTTCTTGGAAAGATTTCTATATTTGGGCTGGAGGAGGCGTTAATAATGAGGAATTTCATGGAACAAGGATTTTCAACATAAAAAAAAGTCTTCATCTACTAAGGCTGTACTTCTGTGAGCACCTGCAAACACCTGAAAGTTATGAGAAGTTTGGGACCTTGCTCATATGTGACTCTACCACCTCAACATATCTGCATGAAGGGCGAGATATGCTTCACCAAACATTTTCCAAGCATATCAAATGGTTCTGTACACTGTTTAAGTGCACATTTTCCAATTTCCTTCTGAAGTCAGTGGCAGCACATGTTGGTGGACCCTTGTAAGATTTGAGAAATAGTGGTCAGGACATTTATATGCTGACAGCTCTGCCTTGGAGCATACAGCTCTGTTCATTATCATCATCACTGGCTGCAGATGGCATCAGCACTCAGGTATTATACAAGTGGCTAGTATTTCCCAAGAGAGACCCAGAACCACTTCTGTCCTCATCCATATGCATTGCAAGCATTTTTGCACAGTGTCTAGTAAGTAATGTCCTTATTTTCAGGTAATGGGCTCTGGATGAGGTTACAGATTGCCTAGTATGTTGGATCTATGGGTTCTCAGTGTTTCAATATGTTTCAATATAAATTAGGTTAGAGAGAATGAGAACAGAAAATGGTGGTGGGAAGAGAAAGAGGGAAAGAGTGCAGGTGAGGACAGACATAATTTCATAAACATTTTTTTTCAGTGAGTGATTAATTTCCTCTGTTTTACACATCTTCATTACCATGAGACCTTGCTCACCAGAAGAGTCAATGCCTCTCCACTGGGTATAAGAATAATTTGGCATAGCCGTCTTAAATATCTTCCTTACTTTGGTCACCTAGTCTAAACTAAACAAAAAAAATTAAAGCTGTCCTTTGTTACCTGGAAGCTAAAGCACTCACTTAGGAAATAGTCTGGAGTCTACTATTTCCCTGGAAGGTTTTCACATTAAATAGGGGTCGTTAAAAAATGCATCAGCTGATTATTTTTAAAAATGAAAATACATCTTTCACATGTCCATGAAACTGTAAAGAGGACTGTGGGGTTTTTTTTTCTTTTTTTCAATTAATGGAAAAGAAACAACAAAGAGGTCTGCTAAGAGAGCTGAAGGAAAATATAAAAAAGATTAACTTTATTCATGGGCTGATGAAGAAATATCATGAGTCAAATTTTAATATTCACTTTGCAGAAGCAGTAAAATGTCCCCAGGGAAAGAACATCCATAGCAACATGAATTTAGCCTGGCACAAAAGACAAAAAAGCAAAGATGGACTTTCACACTCAAAATTGACAAATTGTTGACATTTTTCTTCAATGAAGGACTGCATTCCTGGGGAAGACTAAATAGAAATAAAAAAAGGAAGGGTTTTTATTCAGAATGCCAGAAAAGAACACTGAACAACAGTAAGAGTGTTTGGCCTGTTACTGTTGAATAAGCAAAATGTTGCGGGCACC